>PVJN01038884.1:7425-20196 GCA_004026805.1 Lasiurus borealis
CTTCAAGCGTACCAACATCAGAATTGTGGGGGTGCCAGAGGAAGAGAGAGAGCAAGATACTGAAAACCTATTTAAAGAAATAATGACTGAAAACTTCCCACATCTGGTAAAAGAAATGGACTTACAAGTCCAGGAAGCACACAGAACCCCACATAAAAGGAATCCAAAGAGGAACACACCAAGGCACATCATAATTAAAGTACCAAGAGCAAAAGACAAAGAGAGAATATTAAAAGCAGCAAGAGAAAAACAGTTTATTACCTACAAAGGAGCACCCATACGACTGTCAGCTGATTTCTCAACAGAAACCATGCAGGCCAGACGGGAGTGACAAGAAATATTCAACGTGATGAATAGCAAGAACCTACAACCAAGAATAATCTATCCAGCAAGGCTAACATTCAGAATTGAAGGGCAGATAAAGAGCTTCACAGATAAAAAAAAGCTAAAGGAGTTCATCAACTCCAAACCAGTGTTATATGAAATGCTGAAGGGTACTCTTCTAGAAGAGGAAGAAGAAAGAGGTAAAAGCCAAAAAATTATGAACAGATACATATCTATCAACAAGTGAATCTGGAAGTTAAGTGAATTGAAGATTTGATCAACAGAATGGACTGGTGAATATAATAGAATCGGGAGCACAGAAAGGGAGTGGACTGATAATTCTTAGGGGGAAAGGGGTGAAGGGTGTACAGGGAGAGACTGGACAAAAATCGTACACCTATGGATGAGATCAATGGGAGGGACCTAAGGGCAGAGGGAGGGGTGGGAGCTGGGAGGAGGGGTGCTATGGAGGGGAAAAAAGAGAAACAAATGTAATAATCTGAATAATAAAGATTTAATAATTAAAAAAAAAGACTTAACCACAACAAGGCTGTTCACCCAGTTCTCAAAGGGGTGCACCAAGAGAGTCCACCTCAGGTAACTGGGGAGGCAGAGCTACTAGACCATATAGGACATCTAGCACACAAAGCTACTCTACCAACTCAGGAAAGAAGCAAAAATGAAGAGACAAAGAAACAGATCACAAACGAAAGAAATGGAGGGAAACAAAAGACTGGATATAGAGTTCAAAACCACACTTATAAGGTTTTTCAAGAATTTCCTAGAAAAGGCTGATAAATTTAGTGAGACACAAGAGGAGATGAAAAAGGATCAATTAGAAATTAAAGGCACACTAACTGAAATAAAAAATATGATACAGAGACCTAACAGCAGACTAGAGGAATGCAAGAATCAAGTAAAAAATTTCAAATACAAAGAAGCAAAAAATACTCAACTGGAAACGAAAAAAGAAAAATAATCTGAAAATTTGAAGATAGTATAAGGAGCCTCTGGGACAAATTCAAGCATACCAACATTAGAATTATGGAGCTGCCAGAAGAGAGAAAGCAAGATATTGAAAACCTATTTGAAGAAATAATGACTGAAAACTTTCCCCACCTGGTGAAAGAAATAGACTTACAAGTCCAAGAAACACACAGAATCCAAAACAAGAGGAATCCAAAGAGGACCACACCAAGACACATCATAATTAAAATACCAAGAGCAAATGACCGAGAATATTAAAAGCAGCAAGAGAAAAACAGGAGAATCCAAGATGGTGGCATAGGTAAACACCTACACTGCTGCCTCGCACAACAATTTCAAAAACTACAACTAAAAGACAGAATGGACATCATCCAGAACCACAGGAAAGCGGGCTGAGTGGAAATTCTACAACTAGAAGGAAAGAGAGGGACTCACAGAGACCCAGAGGAGCTACCAAAAGCTGAGGTATGGAGACGCGCACGTGGAGAGAGCGGGTGACGGCCAACCTGGCCGGCTTTCTCTGGTGGGAGGGAGATGGAGACTCTCAACAGCACTGAACTCCTTATCCTACGACACTAAACCCCTGATCCAGCTGAAACTCATTCGGTGGGGGTTGGGGGGCGGGGAGTTTGGACTGTGAAAGGGGAGAAGTGCACAGAAATTTAAGGGAGTCACAAAAGATAAGAAGTCTGGTTACGCGCTCGGCACTGTGCACATGCTGATTGTGCCGCTGGCTTTCACGAGTGGGCAGGAGACAGACCCTATCAACTGTGTCACTTCTAACTTCACTAAACCCCAGTTTTGGGAGAAACCCTGGGGACCCAGACTCCTGTGGTCCCGGAGCACAGGGGAGCTGGAGAGGCAGCAGTCTAGAGGCACTGCGAGAGAGCGCGTGCACACAGGCACCGCTCCAGAAATTACCCGGTCATGTGAGACTCAGGGGCCGAGGAGGGCAGGCCAACTGTAAGGCAAGGTGGTCCTTTAAGACCCGAGACTCCACCCAGCCCAAGCTCAACAGAGAGGCTTTTGTGGTTTTTCAAGTCTGGTATCATAAGGCTGAATCAAACACAGAAGTTCTCACAGCATAGTGAAAATGCCGAGACAAGGGAAGAGATCACAAACAAAAAAAATGGAGGAAAACAAACGACTGGATATAGAGTTCAAAACGACGGTTGTAAGGTTTTTCAAGAATATCCTAGAAAAGTTGGATAAAATTAGCAAGTCCCAAGAGGAGATGAAAAAGGACCAACTAGAGATTTAAAAGATCCAACAAGAGATGATAAAGGACCAAATAGAAATTAAACATACACTGACTGAAATAAAAAATATTATGCAGAGACCTAAGAGCAGACTAGAGGAAGGCAAGAATCAAGTAAAAAATTTGAAATATAAAGAAGCAGATAACACTCAACTGGAAAAGTAAGAAGAGAAAAGAATCCAAAAATGTGAAGATAATGTAAGGAGACTCTGGGACAGCTTCAAGCGTACCAACATCAGAATTGTGGGGGTGCCAGAGGAAGAGAGAGAGAGAGTAAGATACTGAAAACCTATTTAAAGAAATAATGACTGAAAACTTCCCACATCTGGTAAAAGAAATAGACTTACAAGTCCAGGAAGCACACAGAACCCCATATAAAAGGAATCCAAAGAGGACTACACCAAGACACATCATAATTAAAATACTAAGAGCAAAAGACAAAGAGAGAATATTAAAAGCAGCAAGAGAAAAACAGTTCATTACCTACAAGGGAGCACCCATACGACTGTCAGCTGATTTCTCAACAGAAACGATGCAGGCCAGATGGGAGTGGCAGGAAATATTCTACGTGATGAACAGCAAGAACCTACAACCAAGAATACTCTACCCACAAAACTATCATTCAGAATTGAAGGGCAGATAAATAGCTTCACAGATAAGAAAAAGCTAAAGGAGTTCATCAACTCCAAACCAGTATTATATGAAATGCTGAAAGGTACTCTTTTAGAAGAAGAAATAGAAAAAGGTAAAAGATAAAAAAATTATGAACAACAAATATGTATCTATCAACAAGGGAATCTAAAAATTTAGTGAATTAAAAATTTGATCAACAGAATAAACTGGTGAATATAATAGAATCAGGAGCACAGAAAGGGAGTGGACTGATAATTCTCAGGGGGAAAGGGCTGAGGGGTGTGCAGGGAGAGACTGGACAAAAATCATACACCTATGGATGAGGTCAATGGGAGGGAGGTAAGGGTAGAGGAAAGGGTGGGAGCCAGGTGGAGGGGAGCAATGGAGGGGAAAAAAGAGAAACAAATGTAATAATCTGAATAATAAGGATTTAATTAAAATAAAAAATTATTTAAAAAAAGAGAAAAACAGTTAATTACCTATAAGGGAGCACCCATATGATTGTCAGCTGGTTTCTCAAGAGGAACTATGCAGGCCAGATGGGAGTGGCAAGAAATATTCAAAGTGATGAATAGCAACCAAGATTACCCTACCCAGCAAAGCTATCATTCAGAATTGAAAGGCAGATAAAGAGCTTCACAGATACAAAAAAAACTAAGGAGTTCATCAACACCAAAGCAGTATTATATGAAATGCTGAAAAGTACTCTAAAAAGAGGAAGAAGAAGAAATAGGTAAAGATAAAAATCAGGAACAACAAATACATATCTATCAAAGAGTGAATCTAAAAATCAAGGGAATTAAAAATCGAATGAACAGAATAAACTGGTTTATATAATAGAATCAGGGGCATAGAAAGGGAGTGGCCTGACAATTCTCAGGGGAAAAGGGGTAAGGGGGGTTCAGGGAGAGACTGGACAAAAATCATACACATATGGATAAGGACAATGGGAGGGGGAGATAAGGGCAGAAGGAGGGGTGGGATCCGAGTGGAGCGGAGTTATGGGGGGAAAAAAGAGGAACAATTGCAATAGTATCAACAATAAATGTTTATTAAAAAAATGACACAGATAAAAAAGAAATGAACTGATAAATTGTGAAAACAGTTTGGCAGTGCCTAAGAGGAATACAGAATGTACTGGATTTTAATTTGTGTTAATCCTCGCCTGAGGATATTTTTCCATTTATTTTTAGAGAGAGTGGAAGGCAGGGGGAGAGACACAGAGGAAAAAATATTAATGTGAAAGAGACGCATTGATTGGTTGTCTCCCACCTATCAGGGATTGAGCCTGCAACTGAAGTATGTGCCCTTGACCAGAATCAAACTGGGATCCTTTGGTCCAAAGGCCAATGCTCTATCCACTAAGCCAAACTAGCTAATTTTTAAAAATGGTTTGAAGAACTGGTTGGCCAAATAAAAACTGACCTGAGTGAATTATTCTGGAAGCTGTACCTAGGTTCCTATCTCCTAATGCCAAAATTATAATCTATGATCTTAAATACATGTCGCAGCCAGTTTGAGCTTCTCTTAGATAAATAAACATGCAAGTCTGGAAAGGTGCAAAAATAAGGTGTTAGGTGATAAAACATTGATGTCAAATTACAATGTTAATGTTTTTACACAGGTGTTGTACATATTTTGTAATCATTGTTACAATTTTATGTTTTATTCATGATTTGAAATATTTAATGTGTAAGAGAATCTTATATATTAAACTTATATTTTAAATAAATATTTAACTAATTTTAAAAAAGCTTTTTATTTTGATGGCATCCCATTTGTTTATTTTCTTTTTAACTTCCATTGCCTTAGAAGCAGTATCAGTGAAGAAGTTCTTTTTGCATATGTCTGAGATTTTGCTGCCTGTGGATTCCTCTAATATTTTTATAACTTCTCATCTTATGTTTAAGTCCTTTATCCATTTTGAGTTTATTTTTGTGTATGGTGTAATTGGTGGTCTAGTTTCATTTTTTTTTTGCATGTATCTGTCCAATTTTCCCAACATCATTTATTGAAGAGACTGTTTTGACTCCATTGTATGTTCATGCCTCCTTTGTCAAATATCAATTGAGCATAGTGGTTTAGGTCAATATCTGGATTCTCTGTTCTATTCCATTGATCTCAATGTCTGTTCTTGTGCCAGTACCAGGCTGTTTTGAGAACAGTGGCTTTGTAATACAGCTTGAAATCTTGTATTGAGATCCCACCTACTTTGTTCTTCTTTCTCAGGATTGCTGCAGCTATTTGAAGTCTTTTTTTATTCCAGATGAATTTTTGGAGAGTTTGTTCTAGGTCTGTGAAATATGCAATTGGTATTTTAATGGGGCTTGCATTGAATCTATAGATTGCTTTGGGTAGAATGGACATTTTGATGATGTTAATTCTACCAGTCCATGAACATAGTATGTTTTTCCCTCTGTTTATATCTTCCTGTATCTCTTTTTTCAGTGTCCTGTAGTTTTCTGCATATAGGTCTTTTACCTATTTAGTTAGGTTTATTCCTAGGTATATTAATTTTTTTGTATGATGGTAAATGGATTGCTTTTTTAGTCTCTCTTTCTGTACATTCACTATTGGTGTACAGACATGCCATTGATTTCTTGGCATTAATTTTGTATCCTGCTACATTGCTGAATTCATTTATTAAGTTTATTAGTTTCTTGATGAAGTCTTTAGGGTTTTCTATGTACAGTATCATGTCATCTACAAATAAGGACAGTTTTACATCTTCTTTTCCAATTTGGATGCCTTTTATTTCTTCTTGTTGTCTGATAGCAGTGGCTTGTACTTCCAGTACTATGTTGAACAGGAGGTGAGAGTAGGCATCCCTGTGTTGTTCCTGTTCTTGGGGAAATGGTTTTACTTTTTGTCCATTGGGTGTGATGCTGGATGTAGGTTTATCATATATGGCTTTTATGAGTTGAGGTATAATCCTTCTATTCCTACCTTACTAAGAATTTTTATCAAGAAAGGGTGTTGGATTTTATGAAATGCTTTTTCTGCATCAATTGATATAACTATGTGATTTCCCCTCCTCAATTTCTTTATGTGATGTATTATGTTTATTGATTTGCAGATATTGTACCATCCTTGCATTCCTGGGATAAATCCTGCTTGGTCTTGGTGTATAATCTTTCTGATGTACTGCTGGATCTGATTTGCTAGGATTTTGTTGAGGATTTTGGCATCTATGTTCATGAGGGATATTGGCCTATAATTCTCTTTACTTGTGTTGTCTTTATCTAGTTTTCATATTAGAGTGATGCTGGCTTCATAGAATGAGTTTAGAAGTGTTCCTTCCTCTTGAATATTTTTTAAAGAATCTGAGGAAGGTGGGTTTTAGTTCTTCCTTGAATGTTTGGTATAACTATCCTATGAAGCCATCCGGCCCTAGGCTTTTGTTTTATGGAAGCTTTTTGATGACTGCTTCAGTTTCTTCTTTAGTTATTGGCCTATTGAGATTTTTAGAATCTTTCTGATTGAATTTTGGAAGGTTGTATTTTTCTAGGGATATGTCTATTTCCTCCAGGTTGTCCAGTTTGTTGGAATAGCATTGTTCATAGTATTTTTTTAAACAATACTTTGTATTTCTGTGGGATCTGTTGTTATTTTGCCTCTATCATTTCTTATTTTGTTTATTTGAGTCCTCTCTCTTTGCTTCTTGGTGAGTTTGACTAGAGGTTCGTCAATCTTGTTTATCCTTTCAAAGAACCAGCTCCTGGTTTCACTTGTCTTTTAATTATTTTTTTTGTCTCTATGTCATTTATTTTTGCTCTAGTCTTTATTATCTCCTTTCTTCTGCTCACTCTAAGCTTTTTTTGTTGCTCTCTTTCTAATTCTTTGAGTTGTAGCATTAAATGATTTACTACCATTTTTCTTTCTTTTTTTTTTTTGAGGTAGAATGGTAGAGCTATAAACTTCCCTCTCAGGACTGCTTTCATTGTGTCCCATAGGTTTTGGATTGTTGTGCTTTTATTGTCATTAGTTTCCAGAATGTTTTTAATTTCTTCTTTGATCTCATTGGTAATCCAATTAATATTTAATAACATGCTATTTAGCTTCCAAGTGTTTGACTGTTTTGGATTGTTTTTATTGTAGTTTATTTCTAATATTATGCCATTGTGGTCTGAAAAGATGCTTGGTATGATTTCAATCTTCTGGAATTTGGGGAGATTTTGCTTGTGACCCACTATGTGATCTATTTTTGAAAATGTCCTATGTGCACTTGAAAAGAATGTATATTCTGCAGCTTTGGGATGAAATGTTCTGAAGATGTCAATTAAGTCCATCTGATCTAGTGAGTCATTTATGATTGTTGTTTCTTTGCTGATTTTTTTGTAGAGGATTTATCCAGTGATGTCAGTGGTGTATTAAAGTCCCCTACTATGATTGTATTGTTGTCTATCTCTCTCTTAATATCTTCCAGGAGATATTTTATGTATTTAGGTGCTCCTGCTTGTGTGCATATATGTTTACCAGGGTCATATCCTCTTGTTGTATTGATTCCTTTAGTATTATGAAGTGGCCTTCCTTATCTCTTGCTATGGCCTTCACTTTGAGGTCTATTTTGTCAGATACAAATATTGCTACCCCGTTTTTTTTTTCATTTCCATTTGCCTGAAAGTTATTTTTCTATCCCTTCACTTTCAGTCTGTGTGAGTCCCTTGTTCTGAGGTGGGTCTCTTGTATACATCTTATATATGGGTCATTTTTTTTTATCCATTCAACCACTTGATGTCTTTTGATTGGAGCATTTAGTTTGTTTACATTTAAAGTTATTATTGAAAGGTACTTGTTTGCAGCCATTTTCATTTCTTGAGGCTCTGTTCCTTCTTACCTTTTTGTTTCTTCTTTTTACAGCATTCCATTTAGCAGTTTTTGCATTGCAGGTTTGTTAGTGATAAATTCCCTTAGTCTTTTTTTGTCTGTGAAGCTCCTGATTTCCCCTTCAATTTTGATTGATAGTGTTGCTGGATAGAGTATTCTTGGATTGAGTCCCTTGCTTTGCATCACTTTGTATATATCCTCCCATTCGCTTCTAGCTTGATGTGTTTCTGTTGAGAAATCATTTGATAATTTGTTGGGGGATACTTTGTAGGAATTTTCTGTCTCTGTCTTGCAGTTTTAAGATTCTCTCTTTGTTGATAATGTTTGCCATTGTAATTATGGCAAGTCTTGGTGTGAGTCTTTTGGGATTTATCTTGCTTAGGACTATTTTTACTTGAGTAACTTTTTTCTTCCCCATATCAGGGAAGTTTTCTGTCATTATGTCATCAAAAATTTTTCTAGTCTTTGCTGCTCTTCTTGTCCTTCTGGCAGCCCTATTATATGTATCTTATTTTGTTTGGCATTGTCCCAAAGCACCCTTTGGTTCTCCTCCTGCTTTTTAATTTTTTCTCTAGTTGCTGTTCAGATTGGGCTTGTTTCTGTATCTGATCTTGTAACTTGCTGATTCTGTCCTCTGTCCCTTCTAGTCTACTGTTGAAGCCTTCCATGGTGTTTTTGATTGTAGCTATATCAATTTACATTTCTTCCTGATTTTTGCATAGGTTATTGATTTTGAATTGTATGACCATTCCTCTAAATTCTTTTTCTGTCATGTTGCATGCTTCCATTTTGCTTATTTCCTTACTTTGCAATTCCTCCTTTTCATTCCTCTGAGGATTGCTTCATTGTCTCTCCATTCTGCCTATCACCAGAAGGTTCAGATGTCGAGTTGTGGGGGGCCTGGGCCATGTACAGTGGGAGTTTTGCACTCCCCAAGTGTTACTGAAGAGTTCTGATACCAAGATGTGCAGTTTCTGTGAGTAGGTGGGAACGACGCTAGCCCTGGGTCAGAGTCACTGGCGCTTAGTGTGGCCTCGTGTGTGCACCTAGAATCAGGGAAACTGCCTGCGCCACATTGAAACAGAGAACCCACTGGCATGTGCCAAAAATCAAAGTCCCCTGTTGCGTGTCAGGAGATAGAGGCTTCCTATGTCCATGCTGAGAATCGAGTATCAGTCTCTGTTTCTTGGTGCTACCTCACACTGAGAATCAGGTACCTATGTGTACATGCACCAAGAATTGGAGTCACTGACTCTTAGTGGGAATCAAGGATCTCAGTCACATGTAATGAGGAATGGAGTCTAGTCACTGGTGGTCATTGCTGCCTCTTGTGTGGAGATTCAGGGTTCCCAATCTGCCCAGGAGACCAGGTTGCTCAGTTGCACTGTGTTATAGGAGGTCTACTTCTGCCCTGCAGTAAACAGCCTTCTGTGTGCACTTGTCCTGAATGAAAGCCAGGTGGCACTGCTCCTTAGTGTGTTGTGGGGTCTGGTCTGCACTGTGGAAAACGAACTCCCTGTGTCCATGAACCCAGGCTCAAATTCAGTGCTGCCTTCTTGTGTGGGCATAGGGTCTGGTTGTGAGGAACAAACTCTCTGAGACTGCACATCCAGGTTCAAATTCACCACAGTCTCTCTGCTAAGTTGCAGGGTCTGGTTATGGGAAACTAACTCCCCAGATTTGCACCCCAGGCTCAAACTCAGTGCTGTCTCCCTGCATGGGCATAGGACAATGTGGCAGAAAACAATATCCCCAAGGTTGTGCAGCTATGCTCACATTGAGGACTGCTTTCCTGCCTGGCATGGAGGTGAGTCATGGGAAATAAATTCCCTCAGTTCGAAAGACTGGGCTCAAGTTCAGCGCTGTCTCCCTGCTCTTTTTGGGTGCAGGATCTGGTCACAGAAGACCAGCTGCCTCGGGATGAGCGGCTAGGCTGGAATTCTGTTTAGTCTCCCCTGCCTGGGCACAGGGATGAGTTGCAGGAAACAAATTCCTGGAGTTTGCAAGTCCGGGGTGAAGTTCAGCACTGTCTCCTTGCCCTGCATGGGCACGGGATCTGGTCACAGAAGACCAGCTCTCTCAGGATGGGCAGATAGGCTCTAATTCCACTCAGTCTCCCTGCCTGGGCATGGAGACTATTCGTGGGAAACAAACTTTCCATGTCTGACATCAAGGCTCAAAGTCAGGCAGAGTCGCCACTGCTTTGTGTGTGCAGAAAGCCTTAATATTCTGCTGGGGTCTGGTAGTTTCTATGTCACTGCAGCACAGCTGGTGGGGGAGGGGGATTGGCTTTGTGACTCCCAGAAATCTGCAGCCGGGTGCCTAGAGTCCTTGTGTCCTTGGATCTGCAGCTGTGGTGGCAGGTCTTCTACTACATTGGCTGTAGGGTCCTAGTTTGTTTCCTAGACTAGACTGGGTGATGGCGAGGGTAGGATCCTAGTTTCAAGCAGTTCTCTTCTTCAAGATGGCGTGGTCTCTGTGCTGCTGTTGTCTTCCCTGGAGTATTTACAGTGGCCATGAGGTTTTGCTGTTTAAGACTGCCTGGATTGGCAGTGCCCTGGAAGAACCTCAGAGTCTAACTGTCCCTATTTCACTCACACACACAACCACACATGTCCACACACACCTCTATTGCTCCCTCACTCTCTCACACACTTTTCCTTCTTAACTTCCTGCCAGTCGCCATCTTGCCATATTGAAATAGATTTTAAATATGTATTATTTTTATATATCCTATGTAATAAAAGAGTAATATGTAAATTGACAGTTATTCCAACATACAAGATGGCTGCCACAAGATAGCCGACAGGGGAGGGCAGTTGTGGATAAGCAGGCCTGTAAGGGAGGACAGTTAGGGGCAACCAGACTGGCAGAGGAGGGCAGTTGGGGACAATTGGGCCATCAGGGGAGGGCAGTTGGTGGGGATTAGGCCTGCACGGGGAGGGTAGTTGGGGGGTGATCAGGCTGGCTGGCAGAAGCGGTTAGGGGCAATCAGTCAGACAGGCAGGAGACTATTTTCAGCCAGCAGTCTGGGCCTCTAGTATAGGTATAATGTGGAAAGTATCCCTTTGGGAGTTCAAGCCAAGAGACCATTGATCACTCGCTACATCATGTGCTAATCACCAGGCAGTGATGTGAAATATGGTGGGTGACCAGCAGTGGCTGTGGAGAGCTAAGGGAGTGAGGGGAGAAGGTTGAGGGGAAGGGGGGTGGGGAACCTGATAGGGCCTGATCATCGGCCAGGTCTAGAGACACTACCTGTGCATGAATTTTGTACACTGAGCTTCTAGTTAGATATATAAATACAATAAATATCACTTATATTTTGTCTATTCTAAATAGATAGAAAAAAATTAAATTATTATTATTTTTTTTTACAAACTTGGTGCATTACCCTTACCTTTCTCATTTTATGGAAGATGAATAAAAATTTTATCAGAGCCTCAGTGGCCTGTGGACAGTCATTTGGGAGCTATATACTTAATACAAACAATTAAATTTTAAATCAAAATGTTTTACTTTGGCCCAGACTCATTTGTTTAAGTGGCATAATTGACATTTCTGAGCTTCAAATTAAACCAGATTAAGTTCTAAATTTATTTTTGAAAGATATGATGCAAATGTCAATCATAAAAATTTGGTTTGAGGTGTTTAATTAGAAAATCCCTGAGATCAGCATTGCTCCTTTTCATTGCTATAGGACTCTTAAATTTAAGATAAAAACCTTCAGTTTGGCCTCACTAATGTACTTTTATCATTTACAAACTCATATTAAAGATTAATAACATTACATAAAATGGTATAAAAGACTTATGAGGAGTAAGCTCTGAATTGTTACTACTTATTAGGATTGCACTTTTGCTGGGTATCTGATCTGAGTGGTAAAATCAAAGGATCAGTAGCCAAGAAAATCAGTTGTTAGTTTATCTATCGATCAATTGATTGATTAAAATAATGTGAGAATGAGTAAAAGAATGAATTAAATCTTTCCATTCTACTTGCTTAACTCATCTCAGAGTACAATGCAGTGTTTCCATTATTCATGTGTGTATGTTCTTTTTAAAAACATTTTTTATTTATTGATTTTTTAAATTGATTTTGAGAAGAGGGAGAGAAAGAGAGACATTGATTTGTCATTCCACCTAGCCATACATTTTTTTTTTTTAAATGAGCAAAGGTTATTACATTTATTTTCAGTTAATATGACATGTCATGTTTTTTTAATTAAATCTTTATTATTCAGATTATTACATTTGTTTCTCTTTTTTTCCCCTCCATAGTAGCCCTCCACCCAGCTCCCACCCTCCCTCTGCCCTTAGCTCCCTCCCATTGATCTCATCCATAGGTGTATGATTTTTGTCCAGTCTCTCCCTGTATACCCTTCACCCCTTTTTCCCATGAGAATTATCAGTCCACTCCCTTTCTGTGCTCCTGATTCTATCATATTCACCAGTTTATTCTGTTGATCAAATTTTTAATTCACTTAATTTTTAGATTCACTTGTTGATAGATATGTATCTGTTCATAATTTTTTGGCTTTTATCTCTTACTTCTTCCTCTTCTAGAAGAGTACCCTTCAGCATTTCATATAACACTGGTTTGGAGTTGATGAACTCCTTTAGCTTTTTCTTATCTGTGAAGCTCTTTATCTGCCCTTCAATTCTGAATGTTAGCCTTGCTGGATAGATTATTCTTGGTTGTAGGTTCTTGCTATTCATCACGTTGAATATTTCTTGCCACTC
>PVJN01038885.1:0-20095 GCA_004026805.1 Lasiurus borealis
GAGCAGCTATTGAGAGTTCCACATCCACAGCTAATTCCCATTTCTATGCAACTTCCTCAGTATATTGGTTGGGCATTCATGTCTAGACAGTCAGCCCATAACTCTGAACATGGAACTAAACTGGAACACAAAGGACCATGCATCTGAAGCATAGATTCATTTCCATAGATACTGCCCTACCGTGCTCTTTCTTATTTATTGTTTCCAATTATCCTTATTATTTATGAAAGTAATGAAGAGTTGTTGTCACAAAAGAAACAATGTAGAGATATATAAACAAACGTTAATACCCACTTCCCTAATGCACACCTTCCTCTCCCTCCTAGAGTAAGCCAGATATTTACCCTTCTGTGCTAATTTTTCTCTATCCCAGTGAAAACATGTAGAAATATAGATTCATGTACTATTATATACATTAGTGAGCATTTTTTTGGTAATTTATATGAATAGAATAATACAATATGTGTTTGGTATCATTTAGCATAATGTGTTCAAGGTTCCTCTGTGTTATAGTGTGTATCAAGTCTTTATTTCTATCTATGGCCAAATAATGTGCCACTATGTAAATATACCGTATTTGTTTATCCATTCATCAGCTAATAAACATCTGATTGTTTCCACTTTTTATTTATCTATCTATTTACTTACTTATTTTTATTGTTTAAAGTATTACAAATAATAGTACATATGTCTCCCCTTCCACTCCCCCCATGGACCTCCCCCGGGCCTCCTCTACCCCCCAGTTCATGCCCTCACCTGCCCCCCCTCAGTGTCTTGTATCCATTGGTAATGCTCACAGTTGCTTCCACTTTTGATTACTATGAATAAAATTGATATAAACATTTATGTACATACTTTTTGCATGGGTGTATATATTTATTCTTTTAGGTATATACCTGGGAGTGAAACAGCTGGGTCACATGTAACTCTATGTTTAAGTTTGAGAGGAACTGCCAGGTTGTTTTCCAAACATCATTTTACATTCTTACCAGCAGTGTATGAAGGTTCCAGTTTGTCTACATCTTCAGCAACATTTGTTGTTATCTGACTTTTAGATTGTAGCCAATCTATAGGTGTGAAATGATATCTAGTCAGGGTCGTGATGATGGGACCTTTCGCCGTTTCCCCTGACTCTTCTGTGTAGGCCACAGTGCACAGCCCAGGTCCCCCTGGTGTTCTCACTGTGGCTGGGAAAGAGCATGGATGTGGGAGTGAGACAGACCCATGTCACATTCTAAGGTCCGTCCCTCACCAACTGAACAATGTAGGACAAGTTACTTGGTATCTCTGAAACTCTGTAGACATGAGAACTCAGCTAATCTCAGAGGTTCATTGCAAGGAGTAAATGAGAATATATTTCTAAAATGGTACTCCAGTAACTGGCCCAAGGCAGACACTTAGCCACATGCTACTTTCCTCTCCTCCTTTCTTTGTTTTCTGTCCCCTTTCCTTCCAAACTGCTCCACCCCAATTTTGGCCAATTCAGCACTTGCACTCTTGAGAGAGTCTACCTGATCCATGGCAGAGAAAGGAGATAATGTCCTAATGTCCATCCTCAGACCCATATGCAAAGTAGAATCCTTCTAGTTATCATTGGTCTTTGGCAAAATTGACTAAAATTTCCACCGCTTCTACTCCTTGTATATATCCCTCTCAGTTACTTTTAGTTGGGATATAATTCTATCTAATAAAACACCAATATGCAAATTGACTGTCACTCCAACACACAAGCTGGCTGCCCCCATGTGGTCAAAGATGACTGCCCCCATGTGGACATAAGATGGCTGCCACAAGATGGCTGGCAAGGGAGGGCAGTTGGGAGGGACCAGGTCTGCAAGGGAGGGCATTTGGGGGTAATTAAGCCTGCAAGAGAGGGCAGTTAGGAGTGATTGGGCTGGCAGCAGAGGGCAGTTGGGGTAACCCAGGTCTTCAGGGGAGGGCAGTTGAGGGGGACCAGGCCTATAAGGGAGGGCAGTTGGGGGTGACCAGGTCTGCAGGGGAGGACAGTTAGGGGTGACCAGGCTTGCAGGAGAGGGCAATTAGGGGCAATCGGGCTGGCAGGAGAGCAGTTAGGCCTCAATCAGGCTGGCAGGGAGTAGTAGGGGGTGATCAGGCTGGCAGGCAGGCAAGCAGTGGGGAGCCAGCAGTCCTGGATTGTGAGAGGGATCTTAAGTTGGAGATTGTGCAGGCTGGGCTAAGGGACATACTCCCCGCCGCACCCCCCTGCGTGAATTTCATGCACTGGGTCTCTAGTTGATATATAACTATGTATTAGTTTCAGGTGTAAAACATAATTATTTGATTTATATAGTAAAATGATCACTGCAATAAGTTTAGTTAAATCTATCACTTCAATTTACAAATAGTTATACTTTTCTTGTGATAAAAATTTTTAAGATCTACTCTCTTAGCAACTTTCAAATATACAACACAGTATTGCTAACTAGAGTTGTCTCCCAGTTATTCTGACCTTGTGAATGCCACTTGTGTTCTGTTCACCTTTAAGGTGTGTCACTTAAGAGGCAACACGGAAAGAGATAACCAATCCAGAAAAAATATTGGCAATTTATAGGTGAATGAATCTACATGATTAAGAGAGTTTTGAATTGTGTTCAAGCCCACCAGTAATTAGAAAAATTCAGATTAAAGTAACAATGAAATGCCCTGGGCAAAATTTAAAAAATTGTGATCTCTATGTATGGCTAGTAGTAAGGTGAATTAACACTGTATTTATGGAAACAACCAGGCAAGCTCTAATGAATTTAGTCAATAAAAGGATCTACTAAAATTAACCAATGCACATGCTTTCAAACCTAGAAGTCCATTTCTGTGATCATATCCCTTGGAAATTAAAACACCAATATGAAAAGTTTTATTTACAAAGACAATAATTGAAGCATTGTTGGTAAAGGAAAAAGCAAAAACACAAACAGATAACAGCTGGAAACAGAGCTGTAGGGAAAAGGCTGGTAAAGTCATTGGTATCACCTCACCAAAGTATATTTTTAGGTTTTAAAAATACCAATTAAAGCTATCATAAGTAACAAAGTATTATAGAATGAGAAATCATAGGATACAGAAATATATATATATATATCCAATTAGTAAACAGGGACCAATACATTCCAGGTCCATGTGTGTGTATGATGACATGAGCATAGAGATAAAAAAAAGACAATAGTTTTAGGTTACTCTCTTGGAATACTGATGAATTGTGAAGATAGAGAAAATAAGGGTAGATGTAAAAGAGACTAACCTGATCTCCATCATAGGGTATGATTCTATTTATGTAAAATTAATATGCGTGCATCCTCTCTAATAAAAGAGTAATATGCAAATTGACTGTTACTCCAAGACACAAGATGGCTGCCCCATGTGGTCAAAGATGGTTGCACCCATGTGGACACAAGATGGCCACCACGAGATGGCCTTCAGGGGAAGGCCTGCAGGGGAGGGCTTTGAGGGCAGTTGGGGGGGACCAGGCCTGCAGGGGAGAACAGTTGTGGATGATCAGACAAGTAGGGAGGGCAGTTAGAGGTGACTACACTGGCAGAGGAGGGCAGTTGGGGGAAACCAGGTCAGCAGGGAAGGGCAGTTGGGGGGGATAGGCCTGCAGGGGAGAGCAGTTGGGAGGGGGGCCAGGCCTACAAGGAAGAGCATTATTGGGAGGGAGGGACCAGGTCTGCAGGGGAGGGCAGTTGGGGGTGACCAGGCCAGGAGAAGAGGGCAATTGGGGAAGATCAGACCAGCAGGGGAGGATAGTTGTGGGGGACCAAGCCTTCAAGGAAGGGCAATTGGAGGGAGACCAGGTCTTCAGGAGAGGCCATTTGGGAGGGACCCAGGCCTGCAGGGGAGGGCAGTTGAGGAGGAACCAGGCTTGCAGGGAGGGCAGTTATGGGGGACCAGGCCTAAGGGGAGGGCAGTTGAGGGGGACAGGTCTGTAGGGGAGGGAGGTTAGGGGCAACCAGACTGGCAGGGGTAGGCAGTTAGGGGTGACCAGGCCAGCAGGGGAGGGAAGTTAGGGGCAATCGTGCTGGCTGGGGAGGTGTCAATCAGGCTGGCAGAAGAGTGGTTAGGGGTTGATCAGGCTGGCAGGTAGAAGTGGTTAGGGGGCAGGTGAGCGGTTGGGGAGCCAACAGTCCTGGATTGTGAGAGGGATTGGGCCTAAACCGGCAGTCAGATATCCCTCAAGGGGTCCAAGATTAGAGAGGGTGCAGGCTGGGCTGAGCGACATCCCCCCTCCAGTGTATGAATTTCGTGCACCAAGTCTCTAGTACATATATAAAGAAATAGGAATAGTTATAACTCGACTTACTGACTATAGAGACAAATGCTGTATAGTAAAAAAATCAAAGTAATGGGAACAGTATTACTTTTGTTTGCAAAACAAAAGCTATCTAATCAACTGTGGATGAACCTATTTGTTCACACACTTAAATACGAGTATGTTTGCATTTGCATGTGCTTGTCCACAGGTATTTATGCCTAGAGAATGTTGTAGAAGAGGTGCATGAGGGTGTTGGATGAGGTTTTCTCATACATCTTGTGGAAATTTGGAAAAATTAATGTATGTTTATTATTTTAGTAATTTGAAAAAATATCTAATAGAGAAAATAATTATTTCAAAATAAAGTTTATTTTTTCAAAGAAAGAAACATAAACCAAAGACAAGTTAATGGCCATCAAAGGCTGAGAGGCAGTTTATAATTCTGTTGCGGAGAATCTGGTTAGCTACCTCTGTGGGCATTAACTCGTTGTTAAAGGAGGTATCAGTGAGCTAAAAATGAGCATGGCAAAAGTATATGGCCGAGACCGGTTTGGCTCAGTAGATAGAGCGTCGGCCTGTGGACTGAAGGGTCCCAGGTTCTTTTCCGGTCGGAGGCATGTACCTTGCTTGCGGGCACATCTCCACTGTGGGGCATGCAGGAGGCAGCTGATCAATGTCTCTCATCGATGTTTCTGACTTTCTATCTCTCTCCCTTCCTCTCTGTAAAAAATAAATAAATAATAATAAAAAAAGAGTATATGTAATCTGAGCTCACTTTGGGCCAGACCCATCCCAGTCCCTGAGAGGGTCCGCCAGAAGAGCTGAGCTGCAGTACCTCATTCTAACCTGACCTCTGCCTCAGAACAGCTTATCTTTCAAAGGCAGGGTCCGGCAGATAAAGCGCTGGGGCAGGGTTTGTGATTTTCTTGCCCAGGATACCAGATTCCAGACTGGACTGTCATTGTGGCTTCCACGAGGAGTCCCAGGAGATCTATAAATCTGAGCTACACAGAGACCTGGGAACAACCTTTCTCAGACAATCCTCTAAAAATGCTTCTTGCTTCAGTGGGTGGAGGAGTGGCAGGAGGAAGGGAGGGATACACAGTACTTATTACGTGGCCCTGGATATTCCACTAGCAAAGTCATGAAGCTGATTAGAGCACTAGACAGACATTAGTGAAAGATTTTTCTTTTCCCACGGCTTGGGGTTTGTCTGACAGCCTGTGTTGGGATTATAGATTCTTGTGGATTATAATAATTATTGAAATCCTGCTGCTTTTTAAAGAGACATCCCTTGGGATTTAAAGAGATGAACGCTGAGTAGCTCCCATTATCCTGACTTTTCTCCATTCAAAATGATGAACAGTGAACTAACAGGCCTCCTCTACGTTTTGTCTCAATGTCCCCTCATATTTTTTCCTTCTTCTTAATTTGCTGTCATTTCACAAGGCAGTTATAGATGGATAGATGTTGAATCCAAGTACATAACTGGAATGGAATTTTATCTCCCATGAATATTTCTGTGATGGGAGATTATGAATCTCTTAAGAGCCCTGATCTATCATGTGGCCCTAATCCAAAAATTTCATAGGCAGTGCAAAGACAAAGGCACAAGAGCACTGACTGATGAGGACTGGTGATAATTTTAATATATATTAGGCCGCTTTTAGCATTCCTTTTAGATTTGTAGTTTTTTAAAGCTAAGAATCTCTGTAGATATGACAGGAGAGCAGAAATATTTCTGGACATATTGCTTTCCGGTCTTACTTAAAGAACACTTCGTATTTAGGAAAGTATGGACTCATTAAAAAATAAAACACTACTTAATTTGGGCAAATTTGCATTTTTTTTGTATTTAAGTTTTCTTCTGGACAATTTCCTCTGAAGTAACTACTAGGCTTGCAAAGAGAAAAATCACCCAGCTTCAGTACTTTTCCTTTAAATGACTGAGGTTATCCATCCTTCTTTATTTTCTTTTTGGCAGTTTTGCAGTATACTTATTATAAGATTCCTGACATAAACATAGATGGCATTCACTGTATACTTTTTGTTTGAAGAAATGCCATGATGGTTAATACACTTAGGATAGACTAGGTTATGCTGCTGTAACAAATAACTGAAATCTCAGTGGCTTATCACAACCGAGATATATTTCTTGCTCACTGCAAACTCTAATGTGAATGACTTGGAGATTCCCTTCAATTTGTAAAGTCATCATCTCAACATGTATGTATTTTATGTGCAGCTTAAAAATGTTCTTTTTTCTTTTAAAAGAAAGGTTAATTGATTTAAATGTTGGACTCACTAGGAGATAGACTTTAAGATTCATTTGTTTTTGAATTCATAGACATATACCTTTGGACCCAACATAGACAATACATTGATGCAAAGAAATAACGATTGATGATAATTCCATAACCTGGGCAGAATTTTACAGATGTTAAGTGATTGTATCAAACAATATTAATGCTTTCTGAGTTGTGATGAAAAAGGGAGAACTGAGGACACAGACACTGAGGAAAATGGAATAATAAGTTCTCGGAAGAGCATTACTTTTTCTCTCTCCTCTAAAATGAAGCAAGCGCCAAGACTGGTTTGGCTCAGTGGATAGAGCGTCGGCCTGCGGACTGAAAGGTCCCGGGTTCGATTCCGGTCAGGGGCATGTACCTTGCTTGCGGGCACATCTCCAGTAAGGGGGCATGCAGGAGGCGGCTGATCGATGTCTCTCTCTCATCAATGTTTCTGACTTTCTATCCCTCTCCCTTCCTCTCTGTGAAAAATCAATAAAATATATATAAAATAAAATAAAATAAAATAAAATAAAATGAAGCAAGCTGCCAGGAACCAGGGAGGGAGGATGCAGTTAGAGATCTTGCACCTGCCACCGCAATCACTCTCATCTTCGAAGTGATTTACAAACATTAATGGAGCTCCCCAGCAGCAGTGTAAGGCAAGGAGGTTATAATTACCCTGTTGTACAAACAGGAGATGGAGACACAAAATAGATTAAGTGCTTTGCCGCAGGCACACTGGCTCCTCCACCACAGCAGAAGTGCTCGGCTTCACCAGCTCAGCTCACACCCACCCTGAGCAGCCTTCCTCTCCATCCAGGGCATGGCCCCTCTCCTGCAGAGATTGGCACTGGCCTGGGAAAACCAAGGGTAGAGCTCCACTGGGACAGAGAGGGAGAGAAACAGGGCCACAGTGTGGTGACTTAACTCCGTGTAGACATTCTCATTAGTTGTTTAAGGGCAAGGACTGAGAATGTCTTTCCACATGCAATGCGCCAATAGACATTCAATAAGAACATGCTGGTAATATGGCAGATTACACAGATCATAAAGCCTTCTTGCTTCTTTTTTAAAAAAATTGATTTCAGAGAAGAAGGGAGAGGGAGAGAGAGGTAGAAACATCAATGATGAGAGAGAATCATTGATTGGCTGCCTCCTGCACATGCCCCACTAGGGATCAAGCCCACAACCCAGGCATGTGCCCTGACCAGGAATCAAACTGTGACCTCCTGACCCATTGGTCGACACTCAACCTCTGACCCATGAGGGTTGGGCTTGTCACTTAACAATATTGATAATTTTGCAATTTTACTTATCCAAAGACTTGGCAGAATCCAGATTTCAAACTAAAACAAAGGTTCTCTTCTCATCATACTGGTGCTTAACCCTTTCCCAAAATGCTGCTTTCAAACATAAAGCAGAGAGTTGAAAAAATTGAGTGACAAAAAATAAAATAACATAGATGGGCAACTTGGAAATGAGTAATCAGGTCCATCTTTGTACTTGTCCTAATCCTATAACACTCAGATGTAGAGTTGTTAATATTGCTGGAATTCTATAGGTGAAAAAAAATATGTAAGGGAAAGTGTCAAGAGAAATATCTTAATAAATATAATTTATTCCTTCATTTGTTATTAATTGGGCAGAGGCTAAGTTTGGGGAAGGATAACAGAGATTGGTACATTTTTTAGAAATGCTTCATTATAGCTCAAGAATTGGTGAACAACTTCAGGCCAGTTTCCTATAATCTACAACAATGGGACAGCAAGTGGGCAAGCTAATAGAAAGACTGCGAAAACAGAATGTGGACACATGTCACGTATAAGACTTCCACATACTCGTAGACAACACTTCTATATGTATCATGGGCGCTATGTATAAATGTAAACACACACATACACATATTCTATACTTATATATATATATATATATGTATAGGTTATACATTTCTCACCTATAAGTGTGTATAAGGAAATACACAGTGAGCATGTTTATTCCATTATAACTTTTACATGTGTGTATATGTTGCAGTTATTTGTGTGAATGTTTTACTTCCTAATAAGAGGGCAAGCCCTTTGAAACGGAAGGGACCATGCTCTTATCATCTTTTGTATCTGCACAGATCTTTGCTTCTCATTTATGGAATAATATCCAAATATGTGTAAATAAAGGTGTTGTCCCAAGAGTTCTCAAGAGGCAGAAAGCTCTGAAGCACCATTCAGGATTAGCCCGACCTTTCAGAGCCTGCCACCCAGGAAATAAATCTAGACGTCTTGCTTCGAAAGGGCTTTCTCAAAGACTCCATGCACTGACTTTTGTTCCAGAGACAGGGCCCAAAGATAAAAGCCCAACTTTAAAATTTAAATGTTTCTTCACCACGCTCACATTGTATTTTCCTTTGAACAACGAGCAACAGTTAGCAAAAATAAGGAACTACCACAGAAGATTATAACAGAATACCTGAGTGAGTAGTATTTCTTTATTCCACCTCTATTGTGGGTGGTGGTATTAGAATTTCAATAAATTTTAATAGGCTCTTGGCTTCTTTCTCTTCCCCTGAATTCTGAGTGAAGAACCTTCAGTGTTTAACCAAATTTTCATTTTCTCTTGAAATGTTCTGGTTACATCCACAGATCTTAAAACTGCATTTAAAAAATGCACACATATCTAGTTTTATAAAAATGAAAAATATTAAAATGAATTTAAACCACAATGTACAAAAAAACCATTCCTCTTGTATTTGTATGTAGTAGTAGTGATTCGGAAAGTTCCCGGAGGAATAAACTCCATTGACATTTATTCATCTTTTGCATTTTCATTTCTATAAAATCTTGCTGCTTTTGATACTATGCCAGCATTGGGGTTGCCCCCTCTCCCTCCTCTTCCTGGCTCCCTTCTTTTGGGGATGGCTTCTGGTTGGCTGCTGGCTGCGGTGCTGATTCCCACTTCATTATTTTGTGTTCTCTCCTTGGTCCCGGGCATTCCCTCAGCCAGCCCCCTGCCCTTCCTGCGGGAGTGGCGCTCATCCACCTGCAGGCAGATCAGTTCCATCTGTCCTCTGTACTCTTTGAACAGTGGCTCACTTCAGAGCCGTAAATGCCTGGGCCCATGAGCTAATCCCGTCTCCTTGGCTGATAGAATCCATGACAGGATCACAAGCCCCAGGGTCATAAACATCATTTGGACGCTAATAAATTTCAGGCTTTGAAAGGAGGTGTTTATGTCAAGTAAGAGATATTGTTTGCAGGAGGAACCTTCTTGGGGCACCTGTAATTTGTTTGGGAGCTGGGACACCTCTGAGATCTCAGGTAGAGGGAAGAGAGCGCCCCGTCCTGGTCTCAGCCCCTCCCTGGACACCTCGTTCTTTGTGCAGTTATTTTCACAATCCGCTTTTGTAGCTGACTCTCCATCTGTAAAGGAAGAGTAAGGCAGTCTTTACTCTTCCCGGGAAGAGGCATTCATTTTTATTTTTTTAGCATTTCATAATTTTATTTTATTTTTAAAATTTTAATAAATCTTTATTGTTCAGATTATCACAGTTGTTCCTCTTTTTTCTCCCCATATATCCCCTCCTCCTGATTCCCACCCCACCCTCTGCCCTTACCTCCCCCGCATTGTCCTCATCCATAGGTGTATGATTTTCATTCTCTTCCTGCACCCCCTCATCTTTTCCCCCCTGAGAATTATCAGTCCACTCCCTTTCTATGGGGTATTCATTTTTATTGCATTCTTCTACTCTCTCTAGTCTCTCCCTTTGCATATTCTACTGATGTGATGTGATTTTGCAACTTTGGTCTTTTCAATCTGAGGGTTTTAATTGCATTACAGAATAAAATAAGTGGAATTTTGTTCTTTGACTGTCTTAAATAGGAGACCTTTGTACGTGCTTGGTCTGTCTGGTGTTCCATTGATTGCTCAGATAGGACTGAGTTGATCTGCAAGCATTTATGAACGATATTGAACGCATTGGGGATTCTTTGATGATGATGCAGGTACGAAAGAAAGAGAAGGCACAGACTGGCGATCTCGTTGGGAAGGACACATGTAGGAAAATAAAAGATGGAACAATCAGTGCGTTGTCTATCCCTCTCCTCACGCAGCTTCGAGGGGCTGGTGGGTGTCAGTGTGGACCTGTTTCTTCCAGGCTGAGGAGACGGGTAGGTACATGACCTGGCTTCACCAGCTGGTGCCACCAGTTCAGTTGAGCTCTTTCACGGTCCCCAAGATGGTGGCATGGCTCAGTTGGTAGTGGCTACTAGCTGGTTTGAGGTGCTTCTCAGTCTTCTGTCTCCATGAGCAACCCTCTCCTTCTGATGCACCTGCCTTTCCTCCAGTGGCCTCTGCTAGGGCATGTCCAGAACACGGCCATGCTCCTCGCCTTCTGTTTCAGAAGTACAGCTCGCTTTGTATGTGGTTGCAAAATTAGTTCTTTGACTGTCTTAAATAGGGGACCTTCTTACATGCTTGGTCTGTATGAAACACATGACTATTAGATAATGAGTTTCGTGGCCAGAGAGTGAAAGGGAACAACAAATAAGTTGAGTCAGCTAATGTTAATTCTCTGTGGGGTTTCACCATAGGGCATGGTAGGTTAACTTTTTGGTCTTTAAAGGTGAGAGGCTGTGTAGCTGCCACCAGCATAAAGTTTCCTACCAGCGAGAATCACTCAGGTCAAACTCTAGCTCTCAGCTTCAACTTTTGCCCTTACGCCTCAATGCAGCCCCACTGTGAAATATGTACCTGCCACCCTGATGGATGGAGGCTTCCCTGTGTGGGTAACAAGTCTGCAGCTGATTAAATCACAGGTTTCCCATATCATTCTTATGAGTACTGCAGTGCAGTTCCTTGAGCTGACAGCTGTACAATAGCACCTTTCGAACTGTTCCTGGTCTCCTGCCAGAAACCTTATCTCTTAACATTTTGCACCCACCTCCCAACTCCTAAGGGCAAGTAGAGAAAGTAAGGAGTATGTTTTAAAAGAAAATTCTAAGCTCCATTGTGTTCCCCCCACTTTATGGTCCATTCCTGCCATTGATGGAAAGCATAGTGGAAAGCAGCAGGAGAGCGAATTGTTTTCCAGTGTCTACATAAGTTCAAGTTCATCACGTTTTCACACTTCTATTGAATGCTTACTGTACATCAGGCACTCTAGTAGGTGCTGGGGATAACAGGTAGGCAAAAATGTCTTTAGCATTTTTTATGACTTCAGTGATCTAAATTGCATCATGATTTTAAAGTAGGTTAGTGAATGTCTTTTTTTTTTTTTGAAGATCCCATCCTAGAAAAAATAAAGAGCAATATTATTTCCCCCCTCTTTTTTTCATAACTGAAATAAATACTGCTCTTTGCAAATTTATTTTTTTAGGATTTTTGAGAACTCTGTTGATGTAGCAATATATATATATATATATACTAGAGGCCCAGTGCATGAAATTCGTGTACGGGGGAGGGGGGAAGAGGGGGAAGAGGAGGTGTCCCTCAGCCCAGTCTGCACCCTCTCCAATCTGGGACCCCTCTCACAATCCAGTACTGCTGGCTCCCAACTGCTTGCCTGCCTGCCTTCCTGATTGTCCCTAACTGCTTCTGCCTGCCAGCCTGATCACCCCTTAACCATTCCCCTGCCAGCCTGATTGATGCCTAACTGTTCCCCTGCCAGCCTGATTGCCCCTAATTGCCCTCCCCTGCAGGCTTGATTGCCTCTAACTGCCCTCCCTTGCAGCCTGATCCCTCCCAACTGCCCTCCCCTGTTGGCCATCTTGTGGTGGTCATCTTATGTCCACATGGGGGCAACCATCTTTGACCACATGGGGGCAGCCATCTTGTGTGTTGGAGTGACAGTCAATTTGCATATTTCTCTTTTATTAGATAAGATAGAGGCCTGGTGCATGGGTGGGGGACAGCTGGTTTGCCCTGAAAGTTGTCCCAGATCAGGGTAGGGGGTCCCCTTGGGGCATGTGGTGGCCTGGGCAAGAGGCCTATGGTGATTTGCAGGCCGACCATGCCCTTTGGCAACCCAAGTGGAGGCCCTGGTATCTGGGATTTATTTATCTTCTATAATTGAAACTCTGTAATCTTGAGTGGAGTCCAGGGCCGACCACGGTGTGCAAGAAGCTTGGCTTCCTCCATCACCAGGGAAACGCAAGCTTCCTGTTCTCTCCATGGCTACAGCCATCTTGGTTGGGTTAATTTACATACTCACTCCTGATTGGCTGGTGGGCATGGCTTGTGAGTGTAGTGGAGGTACAGTTAATTTGCATATTGCTTTTTTATTAGATAGGATATATATAACTTATGAGGATGCATGCAAGAAATTTCTCTTCAGACTCACCACCCTGAATAACTGGACTCATCACAAGTAATTTGTTTGCTTTGATCTTATGGGCACTGTGAATTCTGAAACTGTTGTTTGCCCTTTTTGCTGAGATGTTAGGACACTCAAACTAGTGAGACCTGAGAATGTTGCAGTGTAAATTTTTTCCTCTGCTAATTCTACTTCTAACTTTATTTATTCCTCTTCCTCTTTGTCACCTGTTTGATTTTTCTCACTTATTTTAACCTCATGAAGACATTTACACACATTTTAATAAACCTCAGATTTTTTGGAAATAGGTGAAGCATTCTTAAATACATTAATAAAATAGGAAACAATTATACCTAGGTAAACCTACAAGCCAGATATATTTATACTTGGAGGTTTTTCTGAAGATTTTAATGATTTATTTGGTTTTAATGCTCTTTAGTTCTCCAAGTAAAGAATTCATATTCTTCCACTGAGTTTTATAGTCAGGATATACCATAGAGATATCTAGTTTATTTTCAAGAATGTTCTTCATTTACTCTTGTTGGGATTTATATATTTAAATAATAGAGTAATTTTTCCCATTTTATATTATGAAAATAATACATGCTAATGTTAAAAAAATTTATTCAACATATAAATTGAATTAACAATCTTTATCCCTCCTAGTCCTCTAAATTTCACTCCCCTTTATGCAAAATTACAGACTTTTCTATCTACTTATAATATATATATATATATATATATATATACATACATATACATATATATGTGTGTATATATATGTATGTGGTATGTATATATATATATATATATATATATATATATATATATACACTTTGATGTCATCCTAATGAATCATACTATTCTGCAAAGTAAGCTTTTGCCAGTGGATAAAATATGGACTTTTTTGGGGGGGCAGTATAAACAGCTCTCTTTTATTCTTTTTATAGCAGTCTGTTATTTGATCGTATGAAAACTTCATACCTTATTTGACTAGTCTCCTAACAACAAGTACTTACACTCTCCAAGCAAGGTTCCTTTTTTAAGTTTTAGCATGTATTCGCCTAGGTCCAGATTGTTTGAATAAACCTGCTCCTGCTTGGAGTTTTCACAGGATTTAGGGAGCCTGTGATATGGGAAGTGGGCTGGGATAAATGAGCTGGAATTGTTCACATGGGCCCCTGTATTTCTAAATGAAACCCATTGGAGCAACCAGCTAATATTCCACTACTATCATATACTTATTTTACACTTGGCAAAATGCTTTCGTGTGCCCCATCTCATTAATCCTAACAATTGTCTCACAAGGTCAAGGTTGCTGTTTCTCTTTTCGCAAAGTGACTTTCATGGAGGTCTTGGGATTCGGCTAGCATCCTATAACTCCCACATGCCACATCTGGGGCTTCCATCCAGCTTCTCAGAGTGCTTCCCCCAAACCACAGCTACCCCACGTCCAGGGCTAATACTGGATCTTTCATACCACAGTAGCCGCACCATTAGGCATTCATTCTTCAGCCTTCATCCCTCAACTGGACCTGAGACTTTATTTGTGGCTCTTATGCAATTCAAACCTCACACACCTTTTTGGAAACACACCCTTGGTCGCTGACTGCAGGATGGCCAGCACTGAGACCCTGCTCCCATCTCTGCCTGCAGCATCTCCCAGCCGGTGATGACTCAGCCTCTATAGTCTTTCTTTATTATTTCCCCAGTCTCTGCTTGTTTTTTTTAAAAAGGGATTTTTCTGTAACACTATAAATTCTTTGAGCAGATAGTTATCAGCAGCCTCTGTAATAGCAAAGTGCTTTTCAGTGGAAAGTCAATTTGACAGATAAACATACTGCATAACTAAAGGATTAGCCTCATTTGTCCCGAAATTAAATTAGGAGGGGGAGGACTTTTGTGCTAACTTGTTTATGATACAATTATTTGTTGTCATCTTGCAGGGAATAACTCCCAAGCCGTGAGATGGTGTCAGTTTTGATAATTTAGCCTCAGAGGCGAGTGGGAAATGACATTTACACAATGTGACCACAGTGGCACATACCTGAATCGTCTCCAGCTTGTCAAATCCAGACGGTTCCCTTTTTGTGAGGGAAGGGGAATGCTTTCCTCCCGCGCCTTCCTTTGTGTTTCTGTGGAGGGGAAAATATGTCATCTTCCAACTTATTCTGAAAGCAACATGAGTTTTGCCTATAGATCGGGTGGTTGTTTTTATTGTGTGATTCAATCTCTCTCTCTCTCTTCACCCCTGCGTCTCTCTTCACCTCCCCTCTCCACAGACTTCACTCCCCCCTCCTCCCCAGGCCAGAGACCAGAGTCACTAGTCACTAGAAAGGGTGTTGGGAGAATACTATTGGAGGGGCTTTGGGGACAGGAAACCAGGCTAAAGGGTTGTGCAGAAGACCAATTTTGTATATTTATCAAAGCCAGTTCTGCCCCTTCTACCCTCTGCTGCTTTCTTTCATGCAGGCGATTTCTTGTTTCCATGCCAGAACAGCCTGGGCATTTGCTTCATCAAGACCTGTGGGGCAGGAGTGCTGCTGGCTTCAGCCGAGGCTCTGGTGGAGCCTGGTTCTCATGGGTCTGTGCCCCACCTCGGCAAGACCCGGAGCAGTTTAAGTCTCTGATACCATAGGACAAGGCTGAGTCAGGACTTGACACCAACATGGGACCCCAAAGTCCAAACTCTCCCCCCATGATGCTGCCTCCCTAAAGGTGATATTCAAAGTAGGGCTTTGAAAGTCAGTAGGGTTATTTTAGGCTCAGCTTAAAGTGTGTGTGTGTGTGTGTGTGTGTGTGTGTGTGTCATTGGACAGGGAAGAAATGCATGAGTCAGGTGGTTAAAACAGGAAGGTTAGAGAGGAATTTGGGAAGGAGAGAGAAATGTTGGGGGAAGCCAGATTATAAGGCTCATTTTGGAGGGACAGTAGCAGGTACTCTCTGCCTTGTGTCACTTCGCTGTGGCCTTCTTGTGATTTTGGTGCCTCTGGTGGATGCATGCTGGCAACACCCTCATGTGCATGCCTCAGTGTTCCTCTAGAGTCCAGGAGAGCCCTTGGCCTACCTACAGGAGCACCCCACTCTGGCAGGCAGCCCCCAGCCCAGGGGGATGAGAGTTGGGGCACCAGTGCTCCAGCCAATTCCCTCAAGGGGGCAGCTCAGAGACATTGTCTACGCAGGTCCTTTGAGCCAGGTGCCCACAGTGTTGTCCAGCTCGACAGCACCTTCTTTCCTTCTTTTTTCTTTCTTCTGCTCTCTGACTCCTGCTTTCTGAGCTCATCTCTCAAATGAACAGCCTGCACGTGTGCTATATGACAGTGGTCGCCAACCTTTTGGACCTCATGGGCCACCAGAGGTTCATGGACTACCTATTTGTGACCGCTGCTATATGAGTCTGGAGGAAAATACTGAAGGGTACATAGTTGGTTGTTAGCACAAGTGACTTGGTACAGAGCAGAGGAGGAAACTTGTGGGATGTGGGTGAGGGTAGGGGAGAAAAACATGAGGGGTGATGGGCATAACATATTATGGAAAAAATCCCCCAAAGCTTTTGAACACAGTATGCTGTGTTCTTTGACAGATAATCTGTAAAGAAAAGAGAAGGATGGAGAAGGACCTTATGACAGGAAGAAATGAAGAATTTACTTTAAAAAAAAAAAAGGGCAAGACCAAGCTACAATGTCTAGAATTTCACACTTGCATGACAAGACTATTAACAAGCAATACCAGGAAGGAACCCTATATAATAAAAGCCTAATATGCAAATTGTTCGACCAGGCGTTTGACTGGACATTTGACCACTTGCTATGATGTGCACTGACCACCAGGAGGTGTGCAGAACATGGTGGATATTGGTGATGCTGCACTAGCACCGGGCGGCAGTGGAAGTGCTACCGGCCCTGATGGGCCCCAATGAGAGTGGGACCGCAGCAGGATGGTGGAGCAGGTGAGAGGGAAGCGCCAGGCCAAGGTGGGTGTAAGCAGGGCTGCTGCCTGGCTCCCAGGGAGCTGGGTGGGGGGCCCAGCTTTGATCGCCCTGCAATAGTGACCAGAGGCTAGAGACCCAATTAGGGCCAGGCCCTTGGGCTGGGACAGGGAACTAAGGGTGGTGGCAGCGACCAATCTCCCACAGCTCCCGGGCTGGGGGCTACGACCTCTTGCTGGCTACCTGGGGGTGGAGGTGTGGTGAGCATGTGGGGTGTCCACTGAGCTTGCTCTTACTCTCTCTGCTACCCTCCCCTGGGATGCCAGGGCTCACGTGCTGGGGAAGCCCCCACTGTCAGGTGCCAGGCACCTGTGAGGATTCTGCCCTGTCCCTGCAAGGCCTCTTCCAGGTAAGCCAGGCAGCAGCCACAGGGACCAAAGAGGCCAGCCAGGCTCCTCAGGAGTTCGCACAGGAGATGGTCTGCAAGGCCGGCCAAGAGAGAGAGTGCTGCCCGCTTGGCTTCCGTGCTACGCTGCTGGGTGCCCCAGAGGCCCACACTGTGCCCAGCCTGTGGTGTCTGGCTGTGCTCACTGCATCTCTGCGTGGGGACTTGGGCACTATGACTCAGGTGGAGGGGGGCGACGGGGGTCTGGGGGCTTAAGTGCTGCCAGGGCCCTAGGACCTGGCCTTTCATGCCAGATGCTCACGCTTCAATTGCTGGCCTGGCCTAGGCACTGTACAAATGTCGTGCACTGGGCCTCTAGTTATTATATAAGTCCCCACAGTAATTACTTTGGGGAGGAGACAAGTAGTGGCTGGGATGGGGCATATGACAGGAATTTCCAAGGTGGCTGCAAAGTTCTATTTCTTGACCTCAATGGTGTTTATAACAGTTTATTAAGATTTACATTTGTGTTGAATAGTTTTCTGAATCTATATTATATTTTACTTTGCAATGAAAAGGTTAACAAATCTGGTAGGTGTGATACAATCAATGCGTGCATTTATGCAACACAAGCCCTGTCAGGTGACTCAGTTGGACTGTCATCCTGTGCACCAAAATGGTTGTGGGTTTGATTCCTGGTCAGGGCACAGATCTAGGTTTTGGGTTTGATTCCCAGTTGGGGTGCATACAGGATGTAACCCATTTATGTTTCTCTCACATTGATATTCTCTTTCTCTCTCTCTCTCTTTCTTCCTGCCTTTCTCTCTAAAATCAATAAACATATCCTTTGGTGGATAAACAAAACACACAAAAAAAGCAGTGGATCAGTGGATATATAAAATTACCCCTGATAGCTAAAGAGAATGTTCCAGATTCAGGTTAAGGACTCTCTCCCTCTCCAAATCCATGAAGGCTCAAGGTGCTGGGCTGGGCAGCTTTCCTACCTGACTCTGTCCAGACAGATGAAGGCAGGGAGGATTAGTTTTGATCATACCTACTACATGTGTGAGTAACTTTCTTTTTGGTAATTATTTTTGACATTTGACAGTTCTAGGCACAACCACTGCAGCTCTGAAATGTTGGCAGTGCACTTATTTTTGAAGTGTTTATATTTTCTTACAAGTAACCAAGTATTTGCAGGGTACCTCTTTGGGTACTTTGTTTCAAATGAAAATAGTGAGATTTGGTGCGAGTACCCTATGTTGGGCTGCCAGTTGCGAATATCCTACATCCCCCTCTCACTCCGCCATGTCCCATTTGGTTAAGGGTTCAGGTTCAGGTTGGAGCTCTGGAGGAGGCTGCACACAAAAGAAAGAGATTAGACAAGAAAGTATAAATTTGGGAATATTGAGAGCCAGGCTGGAGCCAAAATCAAGGGGAAGGACTCTGCCCCGCTCTGTCCTTGCTATCCCTTTTATTAAGACTATGCGATACACCTATAGCCTTTAGGCAGGCAATCCCAATAATAGCCAATCAGCAAGAATTTACATAAAACTAAAGGGTGGAAGTTGCTCTAGCTGTCATTGTCTCAACTAAATAGTGGGTGGTTGGCTCTGACCTTTCAGAGCTTCAAGGTTGACCAGCCTTCCGGGTTCCTTGTCCACACCTCTCTGCTAATGAAGGCAATGGGTGGCTTCCAACAATTTGGAGAGTCACAAACCAGAGGGAAGCTTGGAGTTTCTGGGAAAAAGCCATCACTTAGCAACAACAACCAACACAGCAAAAGTGGAACTTTAAATTTTAAAAAATCAGCCCCTGAACTGTTAGCAGTAGGCTTGCAATCTTTTAGAGAAAATACCAGCTTAAATTTTGTTCTCAGATATCTCCCCCACCTCTTCGCCACACGGCTGAAATTACAATTCTTTTAATTACCCCTTTGACTGGTGCATTTTATTTTTCAAAAAAGCAATCTATTTATTTATTTGTTTGTTTGTTTATTTATTTATTTTTTACTTTTCAATTAAACTTATCAGGGTGACACTGGTTAATAGGTGAGTTTTAAAATATGAATAGCCACAGGTGAAGTAACCCAGTTAAGACTATAATGAGACATTTATACTATGGTAATGGAACAACATAAACGGAGACATGACTGCCTGCCAGAATGAAAGCCAAACTCATGAGGCAGGTGCTGGTACAAAAGGAAAGAGGTTTATTCCGGAGCCACAAGATCTGGGAGATTGGTGGACTTCAGGTCTCAAAGACCAGTCTCCCCTCCATCCATCTCAAAGATCATCTCATCTCCTTATGCAAGTCCTCCACCATTCTTACAGAGATGGGGAGGGGAGGGCTTTCTTTTTATCCATTCGTCTTCCTGGCTTTCGGCATGCTGAGTGTTACAGCCTCCCCCTGCTGTCACCTTAACCAAAGGGGAGATTCCCCAGCACTCCCACTGACTGCCTACAGTAACACTATGGTGAAAGAACACATAGAGAAAAGGATTCAATCACCAATAGAAAACTGGTTTCTACTATCTCTAGTGTGGAAGGCACATGGGGAGCATTTAACAAACGGTTGCTGTTGCTTCTCTTATGCATGGTGAGAACCAACTCTCTACTGGATTCTCTTGTCAGTTTTACCTCTCTAGCACCTAACAGATTGCCCCTAATCATGGCAGGAAGTCAATAAATGTTTTTTTTTTTTTTTTTTTTTAATGGATGAAATGACTTCAGAAATGACTTGAGAGAATTTTCCCAAAGATACAATTTACCCACTTGATAATTTTGATTAAGGACAAGCCCATCAGGGATTGTAAACTGCTTTATGATATGCGGAAGGGAAGTTCTTAGCTGGACACTGTGGCAACCAGGCCATCCATGTCCATCTTCCTAAACCCACACCCACCGCATGTCTTGTCTCTGGG
>PVJN01038886.1:0-20100 GCA_004026805.1 Lasiurus borealis
TACTTGACTCTTGCCTTTCTCTAGTCTGCTGTTAGGACTCTGTACAATATTTTTTACTTCAGTCAGTATATGTTTAATTTCTAGTTCCATCTCTAGTTGGTTCTTTTTCATCTCCTCTTGGGTCTCGCCAATTTTATCCAACTTTTCTATGATATTCTTGAAAAACCTTATAAACGTGGTTTTGAACTCAATATCCTGTTGTTTTTTTCCCTCCATTCCTTTTGTTTGTGATCCCTTTCCTTGTCTCAGCATTTTCACTATGCTGGGAGAACTTCTGTGTTGGATTCAGCCTTATGATAGCAGGCTTGCAAAAACGCAGAAGCCTCTGTTGAGCTTGGGATGGGTGGAGTCTCAGGGCTTAAGGGACCGCCTTGCCTTCCAGTCGGCCCCGCCCTCCATGGCCCCCAAGTCTCACATGACTGGGCAATGGCTGGAGCGGTCCTTGTGCACACGCACCCGCAGTGCCTCCAGACCGCTGCCTTTCCAGCTCCCCTGCGCCCCAGGACCACACGAGTCTAGGTCTCCAGGGTTTCACCCGAAACAGGGGCCCAGTGGACTCAGAAGTGGTGCAGATGGGAGGGTCTGTCTCCCGCCCAGTCGCGAAAGCCAGCGGCCCAATCAGCAATCTGTCCTCTGAGCAGTGCTGTGCGCGCCGCCACCAGCCCTCTGATCTTTTGCGACTCCCCTAAAGTTCCATGCACCTCTCCCTTTTCACAGTCCAAACTCCCCCCATATGAGTTTCGGCTGGATCTGGGGTTTAGTGTCGTAGGATAAGGGGTTCAATGCCGTTGGAAGTCTCCGTTTCCCTCCCGCCAGAGAAAGCAAGCCAGGTAGTCCAGCACCCGCTCTCTCAGCGCTCGCGTCTCCGTACCTCAGCTTTTTGCGGCTCCTCTGGGTCTCTGTGAGCCCCTCTCTTTCCCTCTAGCTGTAGAACTTCCACTCAGCCAGCCTTCCTGTGGTTCTGAATGATGTCCGTTCTGTCTTTTTGTTGTAGTTTTGAAATTGTTGTGTGAGGCAGCAGTGTAGGTGTTTACCTATGCTGCCATCTTGGATTCTCCTCTTCTTCCTTTTCTTAAAGAATACCTTTCAGCATTTCATATAATACTGTTTGGTGGTGATGAACTCCTTTAGCTTTTTCATATCTGTGAAGCTCTTTATCTGCCTTTCAATTCTGAATGATAGCTTTCCTGGGTAGAGTAATCTTGGTTGTAGGTTCTTGCTATTCATCACATTGAATATTTCTTGCCACTCCTATATGGCCTGCATAGTTTCTGTTGAGAAACAGGCTGACAATTGTATGAGTATTCCCTTGTAGGTAACTAACTGTTTTTCTCTTGTTGCTTTTAATATTCTCTCTTTGTCTTTTGCTCTTGGTATTTTAATTATAATGTGTCTTGGTGTGGTCCTCTTTGGATTCCTTTTGTTTGGGATTTTGTGTGCTTCCTGGACTTCTTTCATCAGGTGGGCAAGTTTTCAGTCATTATTTCTTTAAATAGGTTTTCAGTATCTTGCTCTCTCTCTTCTTCGGGCGCCCCTATAATTCTGATGTTGGTGAGCTTGAAGTTGTCCCAGAGGCTCTTTACACTATCTTCACATTTTTGGGTTCTTTTTTCTTTTCCAGTTGAGTGTTTTTTGCACCTTTGTATTTCAAATTTTTGACTTGATTCTTGCCTTCCTCTAGTCTGCTGTTAGGTCTCTGTATAATATTTTTTATTTCAGCCTGTATATGTTTAATTTTTAGTTGGTCTTTTTTCATCTCTAGTTGGTTCTTTTTTATCTCCTCTTGAGTCTCGCTAAATTTACCCATCTTTTCTAGGAAATTCTTGAAAAACCTTTTAACTGTGGTTTTGAACTCTATATCCAGTCATTTGTTTTCCTCCATTTCTTTTGTTTGTGATTTGTTCCTTTGTCTTCACATTTTCACTGTTTCCCTGAGTTGGTAGAGTAGCTTTGTGTGCTAGGTGTCCTCTAAGGTCCAGTGGCTCTGCTTCCCCAGTTACCTGAGTGGATTCTCTTGGTGCAACCCTTTGTGGACTGTACAGCCTTATTGTAGTTAAGTCTTGATTATTGTTTTTAGTATTATTGGGAGGAATTGAACTGCAAGTCAATTGGTTGTGAGGATCAGCTGTGTTTACACCAGGAGAACTTCTGTGCTGGAGTCAGCCTTATGATATAAGACTTACAAAACACCAAATCCCACTGTATTCAGCTTGGATGGGTCAGAGTGTCAGGGCTCAGCAGACAGCCTTGGCTTCCCATTAGCCATGTGCTACGCAACCCCTGGATCTCAGTGTCCCTTGGTAATTGCTGCAGCTCTCTCTGTACACTTGCACTCACACGCCTCCAGACCTTTGCCTTTCTGACTCCCCTGAGTTTCTGTGCACTCCAGGGACCTGTACGAGTCTGGGTCCCCAGGGTCGCATGCAGAACTGGGATTCAGTGCAGTCGGAAGTGGATTTCAGTGCAGTTTGGAGTTTTTCTCTCTCTCCTGCTAGAGAAAGCCAGCAGTCAGCCCTCTGTGTGCGCACTCATGCTCATGTGCCTCCAGACCTCTATCTTTAGTGGCTACCCTCTCTTTTCACAATAGTCCAGACTCCCCCCATATGAGTCTCACCTGGAATTGGGATTCAGTGCAGTCAGAACTGAGGTGTAGTGCAGTCAGGAGTTTCCATCTCCCTCCTGCTAGAGGAAGCCAGCCAAGCACTCTGCCACCCATCCTCTCTATGTGCATGTCTCCATACCTCAGCTTTTTGCATCTCCTCTGAGTCTCTGTGAGCCCCTCTCTTTCCTTCTAGTTGTAGAATTTCCACTCAGCCAGCTTTCCTGTGGTTCTGGATGATGTCTGTTCTGTCTTTTAGCTATAGTTTTGAAATTGTTGTGTGAGGCACCTGTTTAGTTGTTCACCTATGCCACCATCTTGGTTTCTTCTCTCAGATCCCCTCTTCTTTAATTTGAACTAGACCTAATACTTTGCCTTTATTGAAGAGAGTATTGAAGTGAGTTATGTGACTTCTAAAACTGGATCTCAAATGCTGTGGTGAATTCCTCTTTTCTCTCTTGGACTCCTTGCTCTGCACGAGTCAGTTGCCATACTGTGCAGACACTCAGGTGGCTGCATGAAAAGATTCATGTGCTGAAAACATTAGGCCTTGTGCAATAGCCATATTACTGAGTTATCTTGTTAGTGGGTCCTCCAGCCCCAGTCAAGCCTTCTGATGACTGCAGCCCTGGCTGATATCTTAACTCCAACCTCATCAGAGAGTCTGAGCCAGAACCATCTACTCAAGCTGTTTCCAACTTCCTGATGCACAGAAACAGTGTGAGATAATTAGTGTCCATTGTTGTTTCAAGTTGTTGATTCTGGGGTGACTTGTAGTCTCTACTGGTAGAAATTACAGTTGGGATAAAACTCAATCACCTGTATCATCACCCATGTTGGGTGCAAAGGTGTCTGAACCTCAAATTTTAAAGCTCTGAAGTGACATCTTGTTGGCTAACTTGGAGTACTGGTATTTCCCCAAAATATCCCTCTTTCCCCATTTATTCCCTGTAGGGATCAGTGTAAAGCTTAGGAATCAGCTTTGTTCATCCACATAATGGAGCTGCTGCCAGCAGCTCTGCAGCATGTTAGGGGTGTGGGCTTGTTGCTCATATGCTACACTGACCACTGCTGTTGGCAAGAGAAATAGCTATATCTCTTCAGACTTTTCAAACCCTCTTTGGGTTCTTTCTTCCTCACCTTCAGGTGAAATTTAGGGCAGATCCCATAACTTGTCTGGTCACCTCAGATGACAAAAAGTCTCCAGTCACTTCATGTCTTGCAATTCAGTTTCGTTTTAGTGATTTAAATGTCCAGTATTGTGTAAGAGTCAAAACACGAAATCTTTGCAGCCCATTTAAAATGAAAGCCTCCTTTCTCTCATAGTTTTGCTCTGATTTAGGCTGGCTTCCCTAGAAGAGCACTGAGAAGACATGGACACTACCAACAAGGATAGGGAGACTCAACCTCTCTTCCTACCACTTGCTAACCATCGGCTCTGACCTCTCCAGGCGTAAAGCCAGGTGTGGAGGAACTAATAGGCTGGGAAGGTGAGGGTGGGGGACAAGAATGTTCCTGGATTATCTACCTTGAGCTGTCATCAAAGTTCCCTGGGCTTGGCAGATGCTTACAGTTAATTCTGTCTCATGAAGCACGTTCATGAGATTTTTAGTGGTACCCAATCTCTAAAAACCCTGAGGGTCTCTCCCCTAAACGTTCTTTAGCACAGGTGAATGCATTTTGTCAGCTGGCCCTGACAACATCTTCCAGCTGACCCTCCTTGCCCCTTTAGGTAAACCTCTTGGGCAGAGTCATGGCCACTTCAGGCCAGCTTTCCCAGGACAGGCTTTGCTCTTATCCTTGGGAACAGCTTTAGACTCCGGAAGTGCAGGCTGTTGCCTTGATGGTTTCTGAGACATGAGTGTTCGTCCACTTGTCTCTTTTGTCTCATAAATTTGAGTGGACACAGTTCAAGCTCTCCAACTGGCCCTCTTATTGGTCCTCCCACTGACCTAGAAGCAAAGGGAGATGCCCTTCCCAACCCCTTACCTTCTGCCCTGCATCTTGGGGAAGGAGTGGGAAATACCAAAGCATTTCAAGAATTATTCCAAAGAACAATATACAGATACTGAATTGTAGAATTGTTCATCTGAAACCTGCATACTTTTATTAAGCAAGGTCAGCCCAATAAATTCAACTAAAGTTATTCCAAAGAAATCTTCTCTTTAATTTCAACTCCCTTTTGTAGTTTTCAATCTACTGTATAGAACTGAGTGTGGTGGTCAGCTATGGAGCACAGAGATGGTCTTTGACTGCTTCCGTATAACAGGTCACTCTTGCTCATTTTAAACAAATAACCACTGCTGTTATGTACCGAAGGAGATTGTTCTCAGTGCATCAGCACATCATTCCTCATTACAACTCTATGGGAGGTGTGCCATATTGTCATCTCCTTTAGTTCTGAAGCCTGAGCATTTACAAAATGAGTGCGTGACAGAGTTCAGATCTGAACCCAGACGCTGGCTCCAGAGCTGACCAGCTTTGCCAGGACTTCATCTGTACCCTGGCCCTATCTCACTGTCCTTGTTTGTAGTTTATTAACAAGTCCATTAGGTTTATTTACAGCAGACTTCTCTTAGATTTCAAAGGGAAAAGACTTTTAGCTATGGCAGAATGCCTACCACATGCCTGGAATTGGGTTCATGCTTATTTCTTTTAATACTCCCCACCCTGGGAAGTAACTCTTATTGTGTCATGTACAGATTGAGGAATCTTAGAGGGAAGTAATTTGCCACAGGTTCCATTGCTAATAAGTTTCAGTTTGGATCCAAAGCCAGACCTGTCTGACTTCACATTCTTTCCTTACCACTGCTTGTCCACTGCCTGTGGGCAGGCTTGAACTCAGAAGTGTTTGAAGGATAAGGGTGCACAGTGACTTCTGGGGCTGCGTAGACAGATATCCTGACATTTCCCTTCTTTTCCCCTCCTCTTTTCTCAGATTCTCAAAATGTGTTCTAGCCTCTTGAACGCAAACATGCTTCCTAGAGCAGCAGCATCCAGATCGACAGGAAGGGCACTCCAGGCACCACCCACCTACACAATCAGAATCTGCCTTTCTTCATGATCCCCCGAAGTTAATATTTACATAAAAGTTTGAGAACCACAGTCTAGTCACAACTCCAAACCTTTCTCCCCAGGAACTGCTAATGGAGTGCCTACAAATAGAGTTATATTGTAGTTTCTATCTTCTCTTTGTGTGTGGGGGGGGGAAGGGGGGCTTGGTAGGGTGGGGGTGAGAAGGATGGAGGGGGCAGGGGAGAAGAGCTGGTATCTCATTCAACCTAGATTATGTACTGAATTTCCAGGAGATCTGGTTTCATACAGGGAGTGGGCCTGGGCAGCAGTTGTCAGACCAATAACCTGATCAACTCTAACATTGACACTACTCTTCCAATTTAAGAATTAAAATAGCTTTTATTTAATGAATTAATACTAGACTTACATGATAAATTAATGGATCACCAGTCGGCCTCTCTAGCTCAACCAGTTTAAATCTGAACTGCTCAGCTTGCCCCAAAATATATTCCTGTTCTTGCACTTTATCTTCCTGTTGGAACTCTCTCTGCTTTTCCCCATCCGGGGCATTGCTTTGGCGTGGCCTTCCTCCAGGATCTCTCACATCAGCTGCTTGTTACAGGACCATGGCCTTTCTCTCTATGCTGCTCTCCACTGCCAGCTCACCTGGACAGTGGTGTTGGCCCCCAGACCTCCTTCCCAGCCTCTGTGCTTTCTCCAGCACATACCACCAGACCACTGACATTTCCTGACTTTTGTATTGTGGGGGAGAAAAATTAGTTTTCCTTTTACTTTTCTATGTTCTTCTGGCTGGTCTAATAATCAAATTAACATGAGGCAGATTAACAGGAGAAAATAAACTTATTTTGTATGTACATATGGGGATTCTATGAGAGAATGGGGCTCTGAAGACAAATCAGGCAGTTGAGGCTTGCCTGTCATTCTGGACTAAGGAGAGGGAGGCAGGATCTGGGACTTTAAAGGGAAAGTGAGCAATTCACAGGTAGATGAGAAAGCAGCATCCCCATGTCCAAATCACTCTCTAGCATCACACCCTGTTATAATTTCTAGAGCCTGATCATAGGTTGTTGCAACTACTTCATTTGTTCACACTTTCCTATTTATTGTCTGCTCCCCAACCACCATGAAGACATGGGTCTTGTTTGTCTGCATCCAAGCAGTGGTTGGCACATAGTAGGTGGTATAAAAAGGGTAGAATGAATAATGATCAATTTGTTTACATGAGGAATATAGGCACCTCAGGTGACCAAGACACTGGTCACCTGAGACCTCACTGACCTAGGAGGAAAACAAAAGATCTCTGGAGCAAGCAGGGAATAAAACTCAGGCAATCAGACAATTTGGGCAAGGCAGGCAGTCCAGGCATAAGACACAGGAAGGCCCTGGACCCTGGGATTGAGTTCAGACACAAGATCCTGCTCATTAGAAGAACCAATGAGAGTAGATAGGACTCGGCAAAGAAGAAACAGACTTGAGGCAGGAGTTGCTAGACTGGAGTTGGACTCAAGGAGTGCTAGCAGGGAGAACCATGAGAGGACCCAGGGCATAAGACGTGTGGAAACAGACTTAGTGTTTGCTCTAATTTGGACAGGTTGACCTAGAGCCTTTGTTGGAGGTGAACAGCATTAGCATTTTGATTACAGAGCAGTGGGAACCAGAAGCAAGGCAGGCCATTGTAGCTAGCACGGCAGATTTTAAAATGATACTTCATGGAACGTAAAAAACACAGATTATAAAGGAAAGGGCGAAAAAGTGAATGTTAAAATTTAATTTGATTTTCTTATTGTCAAAAGACAGCATAAATAAGGACAGACTCGAACAGATACTTGCACACCCATGTTCTTAGTAGCATTATTCACAATGGCCAAAGGTAGAAAAAACCTAAGTCTCCATCAACGAATGAGTAGTTAAACAATGGATATAATATTATTCAGCCTTGAAAAGGAATGAGCTGGGGGAAGAGGCAATGAGGAATTGTTGTTTCTTTTTTATTTTCTATTTTTATTTTAAAGGGAGAGGGAGAGAGAGCTAAAAACATCAATCATGAGAAAGAATCATTGACTGTTACCTCCTACAAGTCCCACACTGGGGATCAAGCCTGCAACCTGGGTATGTGCCCTGACCAGGAATTGAACTGTGATCTCCTGGTCCATAGGATGACCCTCAACCATTAAGCCACCCCAGCCAGGTGGGAGTTGTTGTTAATGGTGAAAAGTTTGGCAAAGTGAAAAGGGTTCTACGGATGGATGATGGTGATAGTAGCATAACAGTGTGAATCTATTTAGTTCCACTCAAGTATAGATGTTAATAAATAAATAAATAAATAAATAAATAAATAAATAAATAAATAAGGTTAAGATGTAAATTTTATGTTATATATTATACCACAATTAAAATAAAAGGAAGAACCTTCTTACATATGGTACTATAATGTGAATGAAACTTGAAGACATTGTGCTAAGTGAAATAAACTAGTCAAAAAAAGACAAATAGTGTATGATTCCACTAATATTGAGTACCTACAATAGTCAAGTTTATAGAGACAGAAAGTAGAATGGTGGTTGCCAGGGGCTGAGGGGAGTGGGGGATAGAGAGTTAGTATGTAATGAGTATAGCTTCAGTTTGGGAAGATGAAAAAAGTTCTGGAAATGGATAATACTGATAGTTGCATACAGTCTGAATATATTAAAGCCATTGAGTTCTATACAAAAAAATCATTGAAATGGTACATTTTATGTATGTATATTTTACCAAAAAAAAAAAAAGACAGCATAAACAGGGAAAAGGCAAGGTACAGACTAGAAGATATATGTAAGTTTTTTTTTTTTTTAACTATATATATTTCTTTACCCTGCCTAAAAATAATTTGTTCACATATTGGTCTTACTGATAATTCCCAATAGGCAACAGGGCTAGGGCCAGATGTACCCTGAAGGTACAGGGCTTGTGACACAGGGAAGAGCTCTAAAACTATCTCAGAACATGCAAAGATGCTGCCTCACATTGGCCCCACCCCCCTCTGGAGATGGAAGGAGAAACTTTTGCTCTCCAATGTAAAGGAATCCACTCTGTGGAGAGGAGATCAAGGTCTCTGGGCTTTTATAACCATTTGGAATGTAAACAAAGGGCTCTTGGCCTGGGGAGAAGGGAGGCATTCTCTATCTTTGTGGCATGTCGCTGTCTGTTGCTTTGAAAGGCCTGGACAGGGCAGGAACACAGAAATCCAGGAATGGTTGCCTTCCTGCAACACCTGCAACTTATACAACCAAAGAAGGATTTAGATGCATTTAACTAATTTCTACAAATAAACAAGAAACGACAAGCAAGACTATTTAAAAACGGGTAAAAGAATGTAAATTGACAATATTGAGAAAAGGAATACCAAGTGACCAATAGCATATGAAACCCTTATGAGACGTAGTAATAATTAGGGACATTCAAATTAAAATGGACACCAGTCACATCCTGAAATATTTCCCACTGTGAAAGACATGAAATGAATTGCTATGTAGTCAGGCTGAAGGAATTTGTGAAGAGAATGAAAGTATTATTTCACTTGCATGAAATGTCCAGAATAGATAGACAAGTCTATAGGGACAGAAAGTAGATCAGTGCTTGTCTAGGGCTGGGATAAGGAAGGTGAAGGGAATAGAGTGAGGGCTAAGAGGAGCTGAATTTTTTCTGAGGTAATGAAAATATTCTACAGTTGATTGTGGTGATGGAGATACAACTCTGAATATACTAAAAGCCATTGAATAGTACACTTTAAATGGCTGAATTGTATGGTGTAGGGATTATATTTCAATAAAGCTGTTTTTAAAAGGCAATGGGGATATCATTTCATTCCTACAAGAAAGTAAAAAGTCTGACTCTTCTATATGTTGGCAAAGATGTGGAGAGATAGGAAGTCTCCCATAGCTAGTGAAAGTGTAAGCTGATTGCCTTAGAAAGAGCAAATTGGCAGCATTCAGGAAAGATATACCTACTATGTCCCACCAATTCCACTCCTAGGTAAATAATTTAGGCCATGAGGATAGACAAAGAGACTTTACAAGTATGTTCATGGCAATATTATTTATAAGAGTGAAAATTTTACATGACTTTCAATGCCCATGAACAAGAGAATGGAGAATAAACTGTTTTAAATCCATGCAATAGAATACTATACAGCAAGTTAAAATGAATGAGCTACATGAACACATCTCACAAAAAGAATGCTCAGTAAAAAAAAAATCAAGTTTTCAAGCAGATGCATAGAGTGAGAGATAAAGCCATGCAAAACAATAACATATTTTGATTATCACATTTTGTATGAAGTAATAGTGTTAAACATATGTGAATGACAAATAGCAAAGTCATGATGGTTAGCTCTGGAAAGCAGAAGAGAAAGAAAATTGGGGAGGAGTATACAGAGAACATCAACTATATCTATATATTGGTTTCTTTCAGAAAAATTTAATGTTGAGAGTTGACAAAGCTAGTATACACTGAGTGGCCAGATTATTATCTCTGAATGCATAATAATCTGGCCACTCAGATTATTATGACCACCTGACATTTGTAGGCAAATTAGCCTACAAAATGTAGTATATGGCTAATTTGCCTACAAATGTCAGGTGGTCATAATAATTATTATGGCCATGTTATTATGATCTCTGAATGCATAATAATCTGGCCACTCAATATACATATATATGTGTGTATATATAGTGTATATTTATGTATATTGAATGGCCAGATTATTATGACCACCTGATGTTTGTAGGCAAATTAGCCTTACACTACATTGTATGGGATGTGGAAGCCGAAGGCCTGTTTGAACACCTTTGTTATCTGCAGTTACCAAGATAAAAACTCTCCAATTTGCACAGGAACACAAGGATTGGAAAATCAAGCATTGGAAAAGAGTCATGTGGTCTGATGAATCATGTTTCCAGTTGCATCATACAGATAGCAGAATGAGAATTTTGTGGAAACAGCATGAAAGCATGCACTCCGCATGCATGAGTACAACCCTTTAAGTTGGTGGAGGCAGTGTTATGGTTTGGGGAATGTTTTCCTGGCATGATTTGGGCCCTTTAATTCATGTGGAACAAAGTCTGAATAGCACAACATACCTAAGTAATTGTTGCTGATCAAGTTCATTCTATTATGTTGATGGCTTCTTCCAACAAGACAATGCTCCATGCCACGGTGCTCGTATTGTGCAGGAGTGGTTCCAAGAACATGAGTGAGACTTTACCTTGCTTAGGTGGCCCCCACAATCACCTGATCTCAATCCAATTGAGCATTTGTGAGACAAAGTTAAAAGAGCCATCAGGCAGCTGGTTCCACAATCATCAAATATCACAGAACTGACAGTGCGATTCATCAGGCTTGGTATCAGATTCCTTGCATCACCTTTCAACATCTTGTGGAGTCAATGCCAAGAAGAATCACCGCAGTACTGAAGGCAAAAGGTGGCCCAATGAAGCACTGATGGGTGGTCATAATAACCTGGCCACTCAGTGTATATTAGAGGCCTGGTGCATGAATTCATGTATCGGTGCGGTCCGGCCAGTTTGGCCAGGGGAGGGGACATGGGTGATTGGCCAGCCTGCTTACTGGTCGAATTCCTGGTAGAGGGGACGATTTGCATATTAACCTTTTATTATATAAGATATAGACTGTGTGGCCAGATTATTATGTGTTCAGAGATCATAATAATCTGGCCACTCAGTATACATACATAGTTGCAGTATTATCTGCAATTCTCAATACATTTGAAGTATTTGCCAATATTAAAAAAAAAGGTAAAGTTTTATGTTGTTAGGTTGTAGGAATTTGTGAAGGGTATGAAAATCTGTTTATACAAGTCAGCTGCCTCCACCACCCCCGCTGGGAGCACACTGTCAGCGCTGTCTGTACCTTTCTCCCCAGGTGAAGGGGTGGGGTGAGGGTTGGGTGGTGGTGGTGGGCAGTAGATGTTACCAGTTACACCCTTTGTCCCTATCCTTATGTGTGGGCTAGAGGAGCACCAGCAAAGATTTTGCCATGGTGACTGTCCCTTGTTTGAGGCCAGCCTGGAAAGGATTTAGGCTTTGCAGCAAACCTTTTTATTTAGAAACTATAGGCTCAGTGCATGAAATTTATGCACAGGTGGGGGCCATCTCTCCCAGTTCCAATCAGGGACAATCAAGGGGGGGGACTGCACGAGGGCTCCAGGGCATGTCTGGCCCCATTCGCCCAGTCCCTATTGGCCAGACCCCAGCAGCACCTGCACACCATAGCAACTGCTCAGTCTACTGCTCATTAAGACACTTAGCATATTAGGCTTTTATATATATACTTGAAGCCTAGAGCATGAAATTTGTGCATGGCTATGGTCCCTAGGTCTGGCCTGTGATCAGGGCCATCTTCCCTAGCTGCCCACAGTTGCACGACCCACCACTGCCACCCACCAGTGGTTCCCCATTTGCCATTGAGTGATCAGTGCTTGATGGCCAGGGGAAGGGACCCAGAAGTCAGCTGTTCCCGCCCAATCACCAGCCCCAGTCCCACAACAGGTGGCCATCAGGCAATCAGAGCCTGCCAGCTGGGGAAAGGAACCAAGAGGTGGTCTGCTGTTAGAGTCCATTTGTATATTACGTTGTTATTATATAGGATAGAGGGCTAGTGCATGGGTGGGGGCTGGCTATCCTGCCCTGAAGGGAATCTCAGATCAGGTTGGGGGATCCTGCTGGAGGATGGGGCCACTGGGGCAGGGACCAGTTTGCAGGATGGCCCACCCCCAATAGGGTGGGAGTCCCCACTGGGAGTAGGGTAGCCTGGGCAAGGGGCCAGGCCAAAACTCCAGCTTTGTCAGGAAGAATGTTCAGAAGACATACAGTCTAATTAGCATATTATCCTTTTATTAGTATAGATTGTGCCCCAGAGGCTCAACTGCTTTTATAGGGTGACAGGCTGGAAGACTAAAACAATGAAATTGCTTGGATGACTGGCATTCCATGGGTGTTGAGAAGCCACTGCTGGTTATCAGTGTTGCTATGACAATAGTGGGGAACATGAGTTACATGGTGGGGGTGAAAGGTCATGTCAGACTGATAAATGTATGTAGTAAAACCTCTTCTGTTCCTGGACTATGTACTTGACATGCATTGGATGGTTGATTTGAAAGTAGTTTTTCTTTTCATCAGTGACCTCCTATTAAGTTTACTCCCTTTTTAGTCTATGTGCTGGAATGTTTCTTAGCAAACAATTATACCTGGTACTACTCCTTAAAGGAGCATATCTTTAACTATGTGAAGTATCATCAGAGATAGTACCATGTCCCTAGTTTGCATAATCTTTAAACAAAACCACTACAACTTTCGGGCCTCCTTCCAGTGCTGTGTTATGCTAACATTAGCATGGTTTGCAAATTAAACTCTAAAGAGTCAGAATGATTAAACTCAGAATAATTAAAGACTCAGAATAACTAGATGCCAGAAAGCTGTGCTAAGAGAAGGAATGGGCTGGCTCCAAGTGTCACTTGTCTATAGGTGGCTTTCTCTGTCCAGCCACTTGCCACTCAGTGTGGGTCTTGGGCCCGCATCAGCAGCTGATAGTGTATTAGAAATTCAGATTCTCAGGCCCCACCCAGACATATTGTATCAACTCCCTCATTTTAATAAGATCCCCCAGTGATATTTCTGCAAATGAATGTTTGGGAAGCAGTCTTATAGCCCAAGATATGACAAGAAATAGAGCTTTCAGAAAAAGAGAGACTCTGAGGGGAGTTCTAGAGGAAAAGATTTTTTAAAAATATATTTTATTGATTTTTTTTTTTACAGAGAGGAAGGGAGAAGGATAGAGTTAGAAACATTGATGAGAGAGAAACATCAGTCAGCTGCCTCCTGCACACCCCTACTGGGGATGTGCCTGCAACCAAGGTACATGTCCTTGATTGGAATCGAACCTGGGACCTTTATATCCGCAGGCTGACACTCTATCCACTGAGCCAAACTATTTAGAGCAGGAAAAGATTTTTAAAAGCCACAAGATTTCTAAAAAATTCTCTTGCTGTCCCAAAGAACCAAGTTGCTATTTGTGGATTATATTTTGTGCAAAGTTGTTATTTCCTTTCTCCATGAGTTCTGTTCTGGAAAGTAGCAGGGAAAAAGGGTGGGAGGAGTTTAAAAATAACATGGAAGTCCAATAGTTACCATTGGACCATTTTCTTGTGTGATATTCAGCTCGACTGTGACCCCCATTGTGCCTTAATCTCTCCTACTTTGAACTAGTTTCCCCCATACCCCAAGCCTGCATGAGAATTCATAGCCAATGCTTTTAAGGACTTTGAGGTGCTCAGATGAAAGACGTGGCCCAGGCAGAGGTGTTATTGGGGCCATTCTGTGAGGGCCAGACGGGCTCCTGATTCAGTTGCTTTTCTGACTCGGGGTGCAGTGTGCCCACTTTCATCTAAGTCCCCAGCTTCTCTGGAGGAAAGGACAGGGAGGGCCTGTAGGTGGGACGAGGGAGATAAAGCAGCTGTGTGTGGATGAGTCACAGGGAGCCTCATTTGTGGTTGCAGGTCCATTCATTACTCACCAGCCGGCACTCCCACTGATGGCTGAGAGGAGCTCAAGTTTCTCCCTGTACTTTGGTGATGTGCCGGGGACTGGGATCCATGTAGCAGTCTGCTGTGATAGGGATAATTACAGAATGACAGTATTAAGCAGCAGGTTGGTCATCACACACATGTCAACACATAGTGATGAAGGTGAGTAAATGGTTCCGACTCTCAATGTGATTTTTAGACAAGCACCAAATATCTGTAAATGAATGCCTCTCACAGAATCTCCTTGAAGAAGTGACTGCAAATGGGTAGCTCCTACAGCAAAACATATCTCAAGTGTACCTGCTTTACTAGCAAGTAATTCAATATGCATGAACTTGAGTTTCCAGAACAGAATAGTTAGGGGGAAGAGGTGTGACTCCTCACATTACACAAGAGCTTTTTGCTTTACAAAGTGACTCAACTAGGGGCTCTTTTTTTTTTTTCCTGTGAAGAATACAATGACATAAAACCATCTTAACCATTTTAAGTGTGCAGTTCAGTGGCATTAGGTACATTCACAGTCCATCCATCTCCAGAATTTTTTCATTTCTTCAAACTGAAACTGTTTCCATTAAACACCAATTCCCCATTCTTTCCTCCTCCAGCCCCATTGCAAGCATCATTTCTACTTTGTGTCCATATAAATTTGACTGCTCTAAGTACCACATATGAGTGGAATCATTCAGTATTTGTCTTTTTGTGACTGGCTTATTTCACTTAATATAATATCCTCAAGGTTCATCCATGTTGTAATATGTGTCAGCAGTTTCTTCCTTTTTAAGGCAAGATAATATTATATTCAAATTTTTTGAATATACCACATTTTGTTTATCCATTTATTAATGGACGAATACTTGAGGAGTTATTTTCCACCCTTTAGCTATTGAGAATAATACTGCTCTGAACAGGAAATATCTCTTAGGATCTCTGCTTTTAATTCAATACCCAGCAATGGAATTGCTTTTACACCTGGTAATTCTGTTTAAATTTTTTAAAATTTGAGGCTTTTTATATTTTTTATTGATTTCAGAGAGGAAGGGAGAGAGAAAGAGATAGAAACATCAACGATTAGAGAGAATCATTGATTGGCTGCCTCTTGTAACTCCCTTATTGGAGACTGAGCCCGAAACCTGGGCAAGTGACCTGACCAGGAATGGAACTGTTTAATAACTTTAACTTGTTTAATAGGTTGATGCTCAGCCACTGAACCACATTGGCTGGACAATTTTTGAAAAACCACCATCTCTTTTGGTTCCAATTTTTCAACCTCCTTGCCTATGTGTTATTTTCTGTTGTTTTTGTTTGTTTGTATCTTAAGTGGTTCACCCTAATGGGTGTGAGGTGTCCTGGTTCTTTTAAATGGCAATATTTAAAAATGTAATTCTATTTATCAAAAAAACAAATTTATGTCCAAATTTTAGGTAACTGGAATAAATGAAAGAATACGATAAAATCTATAGGCTCTCCTAGTTATACTTTAAAGGTGGGATAAAACTTAAGGTACAGAAAGTGAAGCTACTTATTCTCCTCAGTTTGTGGTCAGTGTTATTTTGTGTCTTGCAAGGCTGCTCTCCTTGCTCCCATGTCTGTTACCCACCTCTCGCACAACAGACCATGTAATATGACTAGTGAGGTAGTAACACAAAATTGTAATCAGGGGTCACAACTATCCTCAAAATACTTTGAAAATAGCTTTTTGTTAATGACCTCACTATTTGTCTGTTACCTTTCTCACTCAGGTCACTGTGCTTGGATTGAAAGACTGCTCTTGGGCTCTCAAGAATCATGGCATCATATTGTGGACACCTACACGCTGCTGAGGGCTATGGTTGAAGGCTGGTTGAAGGCTTTGTCATTCCTAAACTGATCCTTAAGATCAAGTGAGGATAAGCTGGGCAAAAGGGAGGAGGAGCATGTGCAAAAGCCAAGAGCCAAGAACCAAGAGAGATCCTGACTTGTGGGAAGAACCGAGAGTGGTCAGTGTGGCTGGAGTTTAGTTTTTGGTTGGAGGAGTGGTGGTGATGGAAGAAGTAAGTAGGAGCTAAATCATTATGGGCCTTAAAACCATGCAAAAGCCTGTACTTCATCTTGTGAGAAATGCAGTCATTGATTTAAACCAATAATTAGCTTATTTTTGTTTTAAATGATAATTTGAGGCCTGGTTGGATACTCAGTTAGTTAGAGCGTCATCCGATATGCCACGGTTGTGGGTTTGATCCCCTATTATGAATGCATAAATAAGTGGAAAAACAAATGGATGTTTCTATCTCCTTCTCTCTCTCAAACAAATAAATAAATTTTTTAAAAATTATAATCTGAACTGAAATGTGGAAAATAAATTGGATTGGAGGGTTGGGAGTTATGTTAGGAACCTATTTCATCCTGGAATCTTGGCATGTGATGAAAAGGGCATTGGCAAAGGAGAGAAGCACATTCATTTGGTCCTTCCTTCAATCATTCATTAATTTGATATTCACTAGCTATTTCTATGAGCACCTATCTACTATGTGCTAGCACCGTGCCACGTTGTGTGCAGGTAATACAAAGACAAACAAGGTAAACTTGTGTCTGCTTCTCAGCATTTCTCACTTGACAGTCCAGGCAAGTATAAAGGCAGTCACAATTACTGTGCAAGTGCTAATATGATACAGAACATTCTTGGAGCTTATATGTCAGGAGCATGTTCCAAGAGAATTGGAGCTTCAGGAACACTCTGAAAAATCTCCCTAAAAATGATGTCTAACTTAAGGCTTGAAGAAGGAGGAGATGGCCAGTTGACAAAAGGGGTAGAGAGACTTTCTAGTATATGGGATGGTAGATGCAACAACCCAGAGGTTAGAGATATCAGAACTTTCTGAATAAATGAAAAGCAGTTAGGTATGACTGGACCATAGGAATTAATGGTACCATTGCAATGAACCTAGTTATTAATAACAAAAAAGGAATAAAGTGAAAAGCCAGTTGTTATAGGCATGTCATTTGGACAGGTTCACCAGGAAGCTACAACTTTATACTCCCTAGCAATCTAACAAAGAGAAGATTGATGCATGCCCAATAAAGTTGGGGGGACTGGTGAAGGTTCTTGCTATCCATCACACCTGGGGTTAAAGGGTTGGCCAGAATGGGTGTGACCACTATGAAGATGTGGGATACTTAATTTCCTGAATAAAGAACTTCTCTCTGTTGATTCATCTCACCTTGGCTCATGGCATTCTTCCATGTGGCCCATGGCTATGTGGGCCCCACACATAATGGACTAATGGATGCAACTAGCCTGGTGCTGAACTGGATCCAGTTGCAACATGGAACAGGAACTCTAGACTCTGACTCTGCTTCTAGCTTTACTGAAATCCCAGCTACACTCCTTCTGTGACTAGACTAAAGGAAATGCAACTTTAGAAACACAGGGATGTAATTCCATGGAAATAAAGCTTTTTACCATATCTCACCCTTCCATGAGGGCCTCAAGAAATATTTATTCTAGCAGTATGTCCAAGAACCCCACTTCTACTGATAACAATATGAAGGGATGAGGGCCTCAGAAGGATGGTGGTTTCCATTATTATCAGAGAAATGGGAAGTTACAGAGAGAACTTCCCATTCAGATGGATATCTTGGAAAGATCACAGTCTGTAGAACAATTGGCTAAATAGTAAAAGGGTAGAATCAATAGGACCTGGTGAACCATTAGAGCTAGGGTAGTAGAAGAGCATGGAATCTCCCAAATTTCTGATTTGGGTTCCATAAAACAATAAAAGAACAGGAAGTTTGGAAGGGAAGATAAGAGTTCCATTTGGACATGTTGATTTTGATAGACATTTAAGTGCAATTATTCAGTAGGCAGTTGATAATCCTCTCACAGATGGCATGCAGGATCTGTAGATGCTGCAGAAATTGTGGGAATGGGTGAGACCAGAGCAGTGAGTCTCAGGGTAAAGACAGACAAGAGCTGAGGAGTAAACAACAGGGAATTCTAACATTTACAGCTCAGGCAAAGGAAGACTCTGAAGAAGAGGCTGGAAGGGGCAACCAGGATGTGAGCAGAACCAGATGCAGGAATCATGCACTCTAAAGACAGAGTCTCAAGGAGAGTGAGGTCAAGTGTGTCAAATGTTTTGTTTTGGGGAGGTTAGCTAAAACAATGATTAACAATGATCATAGAGCTTGGCAGAATGGTTTCAAAGGAGAGATGGAGGTGGAGCAGACCGCAATAGTTGGGATAGTGGGAGGTGAGAAGAGACTGTGAGTCAATGAAGGAGGAGGCCAGTGTGTCCTTGATGGTAGAGCAAAGTCTATGTCAACCAGAGGAGGTTCATTGGAAGCAGCAGTAACGAAGGCAGAGTAAGTCCATTGCTGCAGGATGACAGGCTAGTAATCAAGAGGGTGAGAGCCAGTGTGGGAACTGAGATGTTTCAATGATTAAAGACTAGTGATTCTGACTGATAGAGGATGCAGGGCCATCGAACACATTTATTACTATTGCTATTTTTAACTTCAAGCTTTGAGTGTATTCCCCCAGACAGGGAGCAAGAGTTTAATAAATGTTATTTAAGCACTCATTGGACAATTTTTGAGCACTTATTATGGGCCATGTGCTGGTGTTACAAATATGTTCCTGCACTAGAGTATCCCATGTCTTTGAAAATACCTGCATTTTAAAAAGGCAGAATAAAATTCTATTTTCCAAAGCATCAAAAATAACAAAGAATGTAGGTTTAAATAAAGTTTTACTTGATTTTGTTATATTGGTGCATAGTTGCATGGAGTTTTGCCTTTATAGTTCACATTTGCAATGCCCAAGGGATCAGACAACACTGAAGGCAAACAGTCAAAACTTGAACCTAAAGTCCTGTATAAGTCAGGTTCCAGCTGAGGAACTTAGGGTCAGGGTGAATGGAGAAACAGACCACAAGGGAGGGATTAGAGCCGTGGTCGGCAAACTGCGGCTCGTGAGCCACATGCGGCTCTTTGGCCCCTTGAGTGTGGTTCTTCCACAAAATACCATGGCCTGGGTGAGTCTATTTTGAAGTAGTGGTATTAGAAGAAGTTTAAGTTTAAAAAATTTGGCTCTCAAAAGAAATTGTTGTACTGTTGATATTTGGCTCTGTTGTCTAATGAGCTTGCTGACCACTGGACTAGAGGATCCAGGCTGGTGGCGCTGTGGGACAACCTCATGACCAAATGTAAGTGGACTTATCCCACATGGGTATCTATACTAATAATAGAGAAATATGCAAATTGGTCAGGACACCGTCATGTATCAACCAATCAGGTCGGGGGCGGGGCTGCAGCAGAGAGCTCTCAGCACACCTGCACTGAGGGTCTGAAGGGCACAGAGAGGAAGGGAGAGCAGATAGGCAGTTAGGGGGAGCAGACCAGGATGGGACAGCAGTTAGGGGGACCAGGCTGGCAGGAGAGAGCAGTTTGGGCCATCAGGCTGGCAGGGGAACAGTTAGGGGCATCAGGCAGGCAGGAGGGCAAATGGGTAAGAGCCAGTGGTTCTGGATTGTGAGAGAGATCCTGGATTGGAGAGGATGCAGGCTGGGCTGAGGGACCTCCCCACCACTGTTCACAAATTTTGTGCACTGGGCCTCTAGTAGATTAAGAATAGGAAATAGCTTTTGATGTATTTGCTATGCAACTTTTTTGGGGGAAAAGTGATTATATATAAAAACACTAAAGGAAAATACAACAAAAATTTAACAGTGATTATCTCTTGGTGGAGGAATTATGATGATTTGCTTTTTTTCTTCATATGTTTTTATATTTTAAATGAATAGTATTAATTTTATGATCTGAAAAACAGTGAGTGCTATTTTTACAACAGAAGGAAAATACCAAAAAGAATCAAGATAACATTGCTTCATTAAAAAATGGTGGAAAATAG
>PVJN01038887.1:0-20093 GCA_004026805.1 Lasiurus borealis
TGAGCAAACTAAAAGTTGAAACAAGTAAAATAGTATGTCTAAGAGAATTAAATTGTAAACTACTCCATTTTGCTTAATTTAATAACCAGGCCATTAAATGAGAGAGTACCTAAACTCTTTTCTCCAACTCACACCCCATCTCTAGGCATCCTATGAGTAAAAGCCTATGTGGTCATAATGCCCTCCGGCTGTGACAAGCGATCATCAGGGGGCTGTGTGCACAGCGGGTGCTCATGGGTGGGCGGGAGCTTGATATTGTGTGTGCAGCACAGAGGCAGGTCCCTCAACTTCTTGGCTCTTTGTGATGAGGCCAGTCCCACGGCTCCGCGTGGCGTGGAGGCGGTACCGCTGCTCTGGCTTACCTCTTTGGGGCAAACCAACGAGTAGCCCTGATGGGTGGGAGCGACCTACCTCTTGGAGGGAAGGATCATGGGGCTCCCACATTGGGAGATGGCACAGGCCAAGCTGTGTGACCTCCCCCGCTCCACCAAGTGCACCGGGCCTCTAGTGTGTGTGTGTATATATATATTTAGCTAAGTAAACAGAATACACACTGATAACATAATAATAAAGTTGACATTTTAATAGTTCAGGCTCTATTTGAGAAACAAAGCCGTAAAAACTTAAAGATGAGCTAGGAGGGTATAAGGAGAAAAAGACTGATGAAGTAGATTGGGCCTATACAATTATATTCCTAAATTTATAGTAAACCTATTCATATCCTTCTATGACATTATTCATTGAAATACTCTTCTGGATATAAACAACATGCTTTGAAAATGAAATTTAAAGCAAACCAGATAAGAAGTGATCCTTTAAATGACTTTGTTTTAGGCTGCAAATGGACTTAGGAGCCATTTTATGTTCTCAAACTCCAGGTTTAGACAAACATTTTCCAGATACTTCTTAAGACACTCTATCTCTTCCAGGCTCTAATAAAAGTCACTTTCATGACATTTATAAGTCAGTAATTGGAACTTGGCTTTTGCTGTCTGCTGCTGACTTTATTAGATGGTTCTAGGGTTCTAATTCTTCACTTTTACTGATTGGTTATCCTATTTGAGGAAAGCTACTTAAATTTCTAAAAATAGATATAATCTTGTCAGAATTGATACAATAATTTGTACAAATTGCTCAGCATAGCCTACACCTGTTATTGGTCATGTTGCTGCCTGATTAAAATCCTTCCATGGTTCCTCAATGTCTTCATAAGACCCAATATCTTTAATATGGCCAGAAGAGAATCTGCATTTTGGTCCCTGTATAAATAATTCCGCACCTTTTAGATCCTACCATTTTGCCTTCCAGGTTTTTTCACTGTAACCATACCAAATTATTTGTTCTTTAATTTTTCATGCTGTCTCAGGCCTTAGTACTCTTGCTATTTCTTTACTACTCCCCTTTCAAGAAGGAGCCCTCATTTCTCATCTTTTAGGAACCATTTGTGCTGAAGTAGGGCCTCTTCTTTGTACTCATAGCACCTTTTACATATCTCTATGGTAGTACATGTCATACAAAATTGCATTTTTCATTTTCCTTTCACAAATCTAAACTATAAATTATGTGAAGGCAATAGCTCTTATTACTATTATTATCCCAGAACCTCACTCAGAGAATAGCACATATGTTAAGTATCCTCTACATTTTTTGCCAAAAGAACAAATATTGCACTGGGTCAGCGGTAGGCAAACTCATTTGTCAACAGAGACAAATATCAACAGTACAATGATTGAAATTTCTTTTGAGAGCCAAATTTTTTAAACTTAAACTTCTAATACCACTTCTTCAAAATAGACTTGCCCAGGAGGTGGTATTTTGTGAAAGAGCCACACTCAAGGGGATAAAGAGCCGCATGTGGCTTGAGAGCCTCAGTTTGCTGACCACGGCACTGAGTCATTAGTGAGTAGAGGGTTTTTCAGTTAAGGAATTTTAAAGTACTTTTATATAACATCTAAAAGTATGAATTGAAATTTAGAATTAAAACTAAATGAAATTTAGATCAGACCTTATTGTTTTCTTATTAGACTAGATTGCCTTGTCTAGAAGTGCCTGATGAACACAAATGACTTATTTAGCTTTAGGTCTATGAGTTTGTCTGAGAGTGCATTTCTAATTCAATGAAATAATATTCAAAATGTCATACTTTTGAGAAGTTAGGTTAATTTCTTCCTATGTAAAATAAAGCAAGAGAACTGGGTGCAGGGAGGAAATAGATATAGCTGTGATAGGACAATGATGAGACTTTTCCCTGGAGCAAACTTGCCTTGAGTTGCATCCTTGGCTTTGTACCTAGCCTGTCTTGACATGTGGTCAGAGAATAATAGTCAACAGAACATAGCAGGAATACTATTGGGTATTTTAACATTGCTTTTTTATTATGGTTTGTGGTAATTACACTCTTGTCCCAATAATTTCTAGCTTGAAATGACAACAGTCTATAGCAGGATTATAAATAACTATCACTGGTATTAAGCATCTAGGTTATAAGTATTCTTTTTGTTTATTAGTTTACTTTCCCAACACTGTGTTCCTTCTTAACTAAATAAGTCAGGGCTTTTTTTCACTCTTTTGTTAGATATACTTGTACCAAAGAATTTCTTACGGGTCAATATTGTCCATCAGTATAAAAATAACAAACAAAACATTTGCTCCATCACAGAATTTGAAACCCAAGTAGTTTCTCTTTGAGGAAGTGATAAACTAAAGAAAAACTGTAGCCTAATTAGTGGTCTTATCATTATCATTATTAATAATTCAAATGAAAGAAGTTGGCAGATAATGGAACAATTAAGAGTACAGACCATACCTTCTTACCAGTTGAATGAATTTAAACAAATGGCTCAATATCCTTAGGCTTTTGTTTTCTCACAAGTAAAATTAGGAAAATAATACTTGTCTCTTGGAAGGATAAAAAGTTTAAATGAGATAATGCATGTAAATACTTCCCATAATTTCTGGTATTTTTAGAGGCTCAATAAATGGTAGCTATTATTGCCATTATTAATAAAAATTTTTATATAAATTCTCTATTCTCAAATTCTTATCAAAGAAGATTAGATATTTAGACATTTTTCTAATCAGGAACATTGCAAGAGCCACCCCAAAAGAATTCACTGGCAGAGGTGGGCTTAGAATGAGTAAGACATTTCAACACTTTTGTTATATGATGTTGAAATACCTCAGCCCCTTCATCTTCCATTTTGGTTGTCAATGTGTTGGGCCTATGGAACTAATTTGAATTTCTAATTAAACCCATGCATCTACATTTAAACTTATAATGTGCATTTCAATGGTGTAACTGAGATAAGCCAAAGCTGCATAATATTAAAATAACTGCTAAAATCATTTTTTCATGGTTTTATTCTCTCCCAGGTTTTCACTAGCCTCATATGATGCCAACACTGATGACCATTTAGACTAACACCATCTACTCAGACTCTGTGTTATAGTGTAAGTGATGAATCTGCATGAAGAGACATATTGGGATCACATTACATGGATAACAGTAGAACATTAACCAATATGGCCATATGACCATTTGCACGAACAGAATCCTGTTTGATAAGACTATTAAAATTTTGGGACATTTAGATTTTCACTATTGGAATGGTACTAAATGAACATCTTACTCTATATCCTTGTGTGAAACTTACTTTCATCTCCTGTTTCAAATTCAAACTTCTGACTGTAGCCACTGTATCCTGTGGTAGTCCTCACTCGGATATGAAATATGTACTTGGTGGCTGGCTTGAGACCTGTAATGATGACACTGGGGGCCTTGGACCTCGTGGAGGAATAGGTGAGCTGCTCATGCTCCTAGGGACAGAAAAGAAGAAAATGCAAATGAAGCAATTTTCTACTTTTTCCCAGAGACAAAGTTAAGCTGAGGAATTATGCCCAGAATATAAAAAGTATAGATTAAAAAGAGGTATAATTATGGTTTTTCACAATTAAGCACTTAGTAATTTATCATTAGGATACATATGATATGGTCTTGATTTGGAAATTTATTAAGAAGATCATTAATCTTATATAAACTTCACTTGTGTTCTCAGTGATTTGGATCCTGATCCAACTCTTAGGCAGGGTGATGTGAGAGCATGTTTACACAGAATGGCACCTGTGTCTTGAGCAAAATGGGCACATCAGCTCAGACCATACCAGAAGAGAGTCAGAAGCGAGGGTGGGAGAAGTCAAGTGCTCGCTACCCACTTCTACCCGCAGGTAGTGCCAAAATGCTGGCGCTATCCATGGGTAGACCTGTGGGTGAAAGGAAACATAAATTAATTGTTTTTTAAAGTCCAAAATCTTTTATCCCAAATAAATTGTTTGGTCCCGAAACTCAGTGATTCCCCAGTACCAAGTTGAATCAACTGAAACCATAAACATGTGAGAGTGAATTGACTCCTGTCCCAGGCATCACAGTTTATTTTTTAAGATGTACAAGTTACATAGTGATTGTAAGGTAGATTTAAGAATAGTATGCTCCTGAAGGAGCGTCAAAGACATAGGAAGGTGTGAAAGGCTTACCATACTTTTAGAATCATAGGCAGGCCTGGTTCCCAGTCACCTGCAGTTAACTGCCAAACTAGGTCTCATTACTAACAGCAGATGGACTTGCTGCAGCTGACTGAATGATCTAGCCTGTCAGGGTTTTTTAAAATGATTCCCACTTAAGAGCAGGGTATTTAATTTGACCTGTGCATATAAGTGACTAAACAATATGCTGCTGGAGAGACAAATTAATCTTTATACTGTTTTTGTATAGTGTTATCCTATAATAGAGGCCTGGTGCATGAAATTTGTGTACGGAGGGTTGTGTCCCTCAGCCCAGCCAGTACCCTTTCCAATTTGGGACTCATTGAGGGATGTCCGACTGCCTGTTTATGGGCAGTCGGACATCCCTCTCACAATCCACGACTGCTATCTCCCAACTGCTCACCTGCCTGACTTCCTGATTGCCCCTACCTGCTTCTTTCTGCTAGCTTGATCATCCCCTAACCACTTCTCTGCAGGCCTGGTCGCTCCCAACTGCCCTTCCCTGCATGGCCGGTCATTCCCAACTTCCCTCCTCTGCTGGTTTGGTCACTCCTAACTGCCCTCCTTTGCAGGTCTGGTCCTTCCCAATTGCCCTCCCCTACTGGCCTGATCGCCCACAACTGCCCTCCCTTGCCGGCCATCTTGTGGTGGCCAGCTTGTGTCCACATGGGGGCAGGATCTTTTGACCACATGGGGACAGCCATCTTGTGTGTTGGAGTGATGGTCAATCTGCATATTACTCTTTTATTAGATAGGATAAAGGCTTGGTGCATGGATGGGGGCCAGCTGGTTTGCCCTGAAGGGTGTCCTGGATCAGAGTGGGGGTTCCCTTGGGGCATGGGGAGGCTTGGGTGAGAGGCCTATGGTGGTTTGCAGGCCAGCCACACCCCGTGGTGACCCAAGCGGAGGCCCTGATATCTGGGATTTATTTATCTTCTACAATTGAAACTTTGTAGCCTAGAGTGGAACCAGGCCTCCTGCTTGCTCCATGTCCACAGCTATTTCTATTGGGATTTACTTATCTTCTATATAGTGGTACCTTGAGATTCGAGTGCCCTAACATATGAGATTTTTGAGATACGAGCCATTGAGCGAGTGATTTTTGCTTTGAAATATGAGCAACATTTGAGATAGGAGTAATTGCGAGGATCGGCCAGCTGCACACAACCCACCAGTTTACCAAGACTTGAGCGTCTCATAGTTTTCCACACCTCAAGGTTATGGAATGAATTAAACTTATATCTTGAGGTACCACTGTAATTGAAACTTTGTAGCCTTAAGTGGAGGCCAATACAGGCCAGGGCTGAAGAAGTTTGACTTTCTCCATCGCTGGGGGCAACCCTAGCCTCTTGCTCTCTGCAGCTCTGTGGCTGCCGCCATTTTTGTTGGGATTTATTTATCTTCTATAATTGAAATTTTGTAGCCTTGAATAGAGGCCTGGGCCTGCCAGGGTGTGTGGAAAGCTTGGCTTCCTCCATCACTGTGGAAACCCAAGACTTCCTCCTGCTCACTTCATTCCTGCAGCCATCTTGATTGAGATTAATTTGTATACTCACTCCTGATTGGCTGGTGGGCATGGCTTGTGGGTGTAGTGGAGTGATGGTTAGTTTTCATATTACTCTTTTATGAGATAGGGTAATAAAAGCCTAATATGCTAAGTGTCAAGTCATCCACTCAACCAGTCAAAGCATAATATGCTAATGATATGCTAAGGCTACACAACTGTTTGTTATGACATGCACTGACCACCAGGAGGTAGATCCTCCAAATGGTAGGTTAGCTTGCTGCTGGGGTCTGGCTGATCGGGACTGAGTGAGACTGGCTGGACATGCCCTGGAGACCTCCTGCAGTCTTTCCCCCACTGGCCAACCTCCCGTATCCCTCACCGGCACTGATTGTGCACCAGTGGAGTTACTTACTCTGGCCTGTGCCCTCTTGCAATCTGGGACCCCTGGGGGTATGTTGGAGAGCTGCTTTTGGTCCAATCCCACAGGCCAAGCTGAGGGACCCCACTGGTTTATGAATTCATGCACTAGGCCTCTAGTTGTTCAATAACTTTATAATTATATTTTATAATGTATCTAAAAAAAATTGTATTCGTATGGACAACTCTTTGCAATTCATAGGTCAAATTAGGCCATGGGTTCTTAAGTTAATTAGGCACTATTTTTATGATTAATATGAAGATAGAAGTTGTCTCAGGGATGAAAGCGACTTTCAAGGGCATTAACTGAAGCACTCCTTCAATGCTTAAATTCTATAATATGCCCATCAAGAATTAGCCTTTTCCTGAAAATCTCTTGTTCAGGAGATCTTCCAAACTAACAAATGAAGTTATAAAAACCTACGCATGTGTAGAATGTATCAAACTGTATTTATTTGCTTGTGATACTTAAAGATTTAGAACTATGAAAAAATTCTTTTCCTTAAGCTACTTTTGAGAAAAAAAATTCCTTATCTTAAAGATCATTTAAAAATTTTATGGCTTTATTTATCAGAATATGTATTATATGCTTCATGGCTATTTTGTATCTAGCTGAGGAACTGAATTTGCCCTATACCCCCAATAATAGAACTGTTTACTAAACATGAAGTACAAAGAAAATATAAATTAATAACAGAAAATTTTAAATAAAATGACAAAACAGACAAATGTCAATTTATATTTATCTCTAGGTAGTTTTGAGATTAGAAAGTAAATAAATATCCACCTGCCATAAAATCCAAGGAAATAAAATCTATAAAAACATTGAAGGCAGCAATCATCTGCTAAGGGCTTACAGAAGGATTTTCTAAGATCAAGGCCTTTATAACTTGGGGTATAAAACCCATACTGTTGAAAAATAATGTGTACTAGTAGAAGAGATAATTTCTGATGAAATTTGCAAAACATTTTGGATTTTTTTCAGCCTCACATACAAAAAGAAAATATTCCATCTTTCACAAAACTTTTTTGCAACATAAGAGTTATGGTGTATTTTGAAGTGATGACTGAGAAGAGTTTTAAGGCACGGAAAAAAGAATTTAGCCTTATCCTCATAGAGAGAAGATACAAACTAAAAAATCTGCTCCAGGAATGACCCCATAATGATCTGTTATGTCTTTGTTGCTTCAACAAAGCATAGGGAAATAATAATTTCTTACTTAATAAAGTTTCAGGGAGTAAAGGACACCTTTTACAAACAGTTTTTTTGCATTCCTGCTATTAGATACTAAAGTACTTTTGTAGCTACATCCTTGGAATAAAAATCCTCAAGTAGGAGGTGTGTGATATGGTTCCTCAGCCTAAATCACAGTAGTGGGGGCTGCTGCCTTGTCTTACATTACCTCTGAGCATGCTGAGGAGGAGGCTCAGAAAGCAGCAGGCACCAAAGTTCCTCCTCCCAGTGTATAGCAGCCCTCTCTCCTCTTGGTGTTTCCAAGATCTTGGGAAACCAAATTAGCATTTACCCGTGACATGTATAGGCACTATTGTCCCAGAATTTTGGCTAATTGATTTGTTGCTGACACATCAACTTCAGTTCACTGTAACTGTTACCAGGTAGAGACTATGCTTTGCCACAGAGCAACCCAGATTCTTCATTCATTCTGGCAGGCTGAATACAGAACATGCTTGAACAGGGTGTGCGTGAGTCTTTCTGGAGTTTGCCATAATGGAATTGCTAGTTGTATGGCATGTACAATTTCAACTTTGCTACGTAATACATTTTACTGTTCATAAAACTCTCTTATATATTGTTCATGTTTGTTAAATCCATAGGAAAATCCTCTGCTCAGTCTTAATGTTATTTCTTTGTGTATTTATTTCTAAGCTTTCTAGAAGTTTGAATCAACTTTTGCTTTTGTTTAGCTCTCTAATTATTTCTCTATTTTCTAATACGTTTAATATTTTTTTTACCATAAATTATTTTCTTCTTTCTATTTCCCTTCTGTTAATTATGTTGTCTTCTAACTTCTTGTGTTTCATGCTTAACTCATTAGTTTTCAGTGCAGTGGACCCTTAAACACCATGAGTTTGAACAGGGCAGGTCCTCTTATACTTGGATGTTTTCAATAAATATACTATTTGCAACTGTGGATTAAACCAAAAATGGATTGAAAATAGTACTTTTGATCTGTGGCTTGGAATCCTTGGAGTTAGGGGGCCTACAGAATACATTATCGGATAGCATTTTTAAAAAGGGACTTGAACAACTGCAGATTTTGGTATGTATGAGAACCTGGAACCAGTTCCTCGTGGATACCAAGGAATGACTCTAATTAATTAAGTTTTTGGAGGGTCAAATAAGTGAATTTTCTCCTGCCCAAGGGTGAGCATCTCAAACCCCTACCTTGTTCAAGGGTCAAATGTGTGCATTTCCAAATACATAATATAAATCTACAAATTCAAAATACTGCACTATTTATACTCCATTAAGTCTTTATATAGCATTAATATTATTAATACTTTCTTAATATATTATTAATAATTTCTAAGAATTTATTAATTTCTAAAAATCTATGATTTTTAATTTTTTGTGTGGCAGATGCAGGATTATTATTCACACAGGTTTATAGGTCAAGGCAGGTTGTCAAGCAATAAGTAAATGGCATAAAGTGAAACTCCAAAAGCATAACCTTATGTGTTGCCAAACACACTAGCTTGTGGGTAGAACAGTGGATACTCATTGCTGAGATTATTGCTGAGAGCACTGCTGGTCTTCTGCATTAATGTGTGTTGAAAGTGAAGTAGCTTGTATTACCTCTCCTTGGATAACACAGATAATAACACTAATTATGGATAAAAATTTAATAACAGTGAACTTCAATATACTGTTATCTATATTATTTCCTAAAATAAATGCATATTCTAGTACAATTCCTATATATGTATTCACGTATATTACAAAACAGCTTAGAAGCAAACAGTATGGACATAGGACATTGATAAGTAGGAGACACATATATTGTTATCTAGAGATGTTCATTTTTTCTTATGGGTCTCTTCCTGGGGGCAGATCCTGCAGTTTAATTTCTTTGCTCCTTCCCAGCTGATAGAAATCAAGGTTTTTCTGGGAGTCTAATATTACTGTCACATCGGACCTTTATTTTACCTAGAATTCTGAATCTAGCTTTATCTCTGTAAATGTCAACTCTTCACAGGAACTAAGAGATTCTCTTAATAGAGTCTGGGCCCTGTTAGCATTCAATCTGAAACTGTAGCAATGAAGAGAAAGGCTCAGATTCCCAGTTTTTATGGCTGTTTCTTGCTACAATGAGAGGAAACATGACACATATAAAGAGAAGGCAGCATGTAGAGAATTCTGGATTAGAATTCTCTGTGTTTGGTCTTGATCTTAGTCCTAGTTCTATCATGTACTTTGCTAAATCACCTTTAAGACTTTGATTTACTCGTGTAGAAAATTCATTTATTTCATACACATTCATTGAATGTTCACTATGTGTAAGATTCTAGGGTGCTCTAGTAGATTTAGCTTACATAATCACCAAAGTTCTACCTAAGCAATTAAATTCTATATTTTTATGTGAGAAATACATCTCTTCTCCTTTGCTCTGACTCATTCTCATCACTCCTGTCTCACTCTCTTGAGTTTACCATTCTCAGTTATGGAAGTAGATTCAATAGATATGCATAGTAGTTATCTTTTAACTCGTTTTATTTCTCTTAAAGTCTTTGGATCCAGTGGAATTTCTATAATGTATTACCTTTTTGCTTTATATTTTTAATTTTAAATTAATAGGATTATATATGTAATTAAAATTATGTTGTAACCTATTTTTCTTTTTGTTTTAAAATATATTTTTATTTATTTCAGAGAGGAAGGGAGAGGACGTCCCCTCTAGAGGACTGAGCTCACAATCCAAGCATGCACCTTGACCAGGAATCAAACCATGAACTCCTGGTTCACATAGGTCAACCCTATGTGAACCATATATATATATATATATATATATATATATATATATATATATATATATATATATATATATATATCTGAAGACATATCAACAATCATAACAACCATGACTTATGAAATGCTTTACAACTTATTAGTTATTTTCACACACATTCTTTATGTAATCTTATATACTAAAGAGCTGATATGCAAATGGTCATCATGCCTTCATGCCCTTCCCCCCTTGTGCAGGGGTCAGGGGACCTGAGGTTGTGCCAGAGGATCTGAGGCAGCTCCCCTATACAGTGGGGTTTGACAGGGGACCTGAGGCTGTGCCCTTGCCTGGTGGAGCTTGATGGGGGACTTGAAGCTACACCCCATGCCTGGCGGGGCTTGACGGGAGACCTGAGACTGCGCCCTCTGCCTCAGTGCCTGGGCCATGGGACCTGAGGCCATGTCCCCCACCTGCTGAGGGTTAAAGGGGAACCTGAACCTGTGCCCCCTGCCCAGCCAGGCTTGATGGGGGACCTAAGGCTGTGCCCCCTGCACTGTGGGGCTTGATGGAGATGGGGCCGGCCAGGTCTGGGTCTCGCGCAATTTTGAGACATGTGCTGGTGGGCGGAGACTCTGGGTTCCACAGCACGCCCCAGACTCTGACAGGAGGGATATTTTCATATATATTTTACTAATTTTCTTTCATCCCTGACACTTCTATTATATAGTAAGGGCAAATAGCAATATTAAAATTTCCTCTAATTAATTCCCTTTTAATGTGCATGAATTTCATGCACCAGGCCACTGGTACAATAATAATCTTATGAAACAATAAGAACTTTGGTAATATTTTTATTCTCACTTAGCATATGATTAAATTGATCCCGAAAAAATAAGTAATTTACCAAAGCAAGTCATATAATTAATCAGTGGCTTCCATTCAAGTTGTGCTTTTTCAATATACCCAGGTTAGGATGGTATGTCCAGGGCAAGTATGCTTATACATTAGACTTTGAGTCAATGTCATTTATTTAATACTTGTGTTCTTGGACATCTAATCATTAGAAATAACTACATTTAAGATATCCTGTGAACCCCATAGAGTAATGATTTGATGGCATTAAAATACTTTTATATAAATAGTTCCTCAATAGCAGAAACAAATTTCAACATGAATTTTAACTAGTATTTCAAACATGACATTATATTCTACTATGGTTAACACTTCCAATAATTCTACTTTTATTTGTATTCTTTTGATATATATTATGCAGACAGATTCTAGGAAATCAGGTGGGCTTATAACTCACCCACTCTTTCATGGAACATAAAATATCCTTATTCAGAGTTGGGAATTGAATTTGTTTGATGAGGTCCAGGAGTTTCTTTTAGAACATTAGATGTATAAAGGTAACCTGCATGGCCTTATTCACAGAACAGTATTAAGAGGACAATTAAAGGATTGTTGGATTTTTCTTTTTAAATATATGTTTTTATTGATTTCAGAGAGGAAGGGAGAGGGAGAAAGAGAAAGAAACATCAATGATGAGATAGAACCATTGATCAGGTGCCTCTTGCACATCCCTTGCAGGGAATCCCGCGACACAACTAAGTGCCTGACCAGGAATTGAACTGAGACCTCCAGGTTCATAGGTTGATGCTCAACCACTGAGCCATGCTAGTCGGGCTGGATTTTTCTTTATCCTTTTCAGTCATTCCAAGTTAAAATAAACATGAGTATGTGAAAGTGCCACTAAAAATTAGCACTCTACTACCATAATCATTTTTTTTAAGCAATGTCCTAATGAAGTTCTTGTTTTTCTGGCTAGGAGACTGAAACTATAGATTCCTGAGAAAAAAATATGATATTAAACACGGACATAAATGACACTTACTAAATGCCTAGACAGTGTTTAATAAATGTCTATTGATTGATATCCACAAAGGAATACTTGGGTTATTTAACATAGGGGATATTTGGTGCAGCTCTGGTCACATGTCATCAGGAGTGGACTATTAAACCTGCTGCTCCAAGGTAGGAGCACAAATCGGGAAGGTTTGCAACTCACACCGATTCGTCTGCATCCAGATCAAAGTTAACAACACCATCAGGGGAAGATGGGACTATTCCCCACAATGCTGATTGCCCAGAGATAAAAGCAAGGTAGAATAATTATAGATTTCTTCTCCAATGAAATGGAATCCACAATGAAGAGATACAGAAAAAGAAACTGTATTGAGGTTAAACTACCTCATCTTTCTTGGTTGTTGCTTTTCTAGATCTGGGATGGTCTGCTCTGCCTTGGATTCTACATTCTAACATCCTTAAATAATCATTGGAGTTGGGTTCTATCATTGGTTACCAAGAGAGTTACTTTCTTTTCTCACATTCATCTAGATACACAAATAGAAATTTTAATTTGGGGACAGAAGGGGTTAGGAAGCTAATTGGTAGGTTGTTCTAACTTATTAGGTAAAGTATTCTGAAAAAATTTTCTTAGGTAAAAAATAATTGCTTTTATAATAAAAAAGACAAATTATGCATAAGTAAGAAAAATGTACAAGTAGACATTCTAGGTATACAATTACTTTCTGACTGCACTTTTGGAAAAGTGTCATTTAGTATACCATGGCTATAATTTACTACAATCAACTCTTGATTATCCCCTGTATTCCAAAATAAGAGATAACTCTAGATCACTGTGAAATGCATTCAAGTGATTTTTTTTCTTCCAATCCTTTCTGATGTGTTCCTTGTTTCCTGAAAATGAAAATTAAGTGCATTCTTTGAATAGTAAATGTTGAGCAAGATAGGAGATGGCACCAAGGTACACCACATGGTAGAAAAATATTGATCTAGAATTAAGCATTCATAATTGGTTTTCAGAAAGTAGATAACATATGTAGATCATTAACTGCTTGAAATAGTGGGTAAATTTACTGTTAGGGAAAATGGCAAATTATTACAATGTGACCCTTAGGAAATACTGATGTTAGGAGAAGATTTATGGAATTCTAATTTTCATTTATGAAAATTCAGAAGGTTGTATCATCTCAAAAGCCGGGCAGGCTTGTTGTAAGAAAAAAACAACAACAATGTGTAAAACACTTTACAGGCTACAGCAGATGCATAAGAGCATATTTCGTTCTTTAAGGAGCCATTATCAATAGGATGAATTTAATACAAGGATTGGCTTATGGTTTAAATTAGTCCTGCAGATGCTATAAGAAATCTTTTTAAAAATGTTGGATGTCTGCCCTAGCTGGTTAGGCTCAGTGGATGGAGCATCAGCCTGTGGACTGAAGGGTCCTGGGTTTGATTCCCATTAAGGGCACATGCCTGGGTTGCGGGCTTCATCCCCAGTATGGGCTGTGCAGGAGGCAGCCAATCAATGATTCTTTCCCATCATTAATGTTCCTACCTCTTACTCCCTTTCCCTTCCTCTCTGAAATCAATAAAAATATGTTAAAAATAAAAATATTATATGTTATTTGCTTGCTTTTTAATTGCTATATTCCTACTGCTTCATGTAATGTGGGTAACATATTGTAGGCTCTCATAACATATTAGTCAAATGATAGAATAAAGAAATTAAATTAATTTGCTCTATCAATTTAGTTTTTAAGTTATATGTATTCTTTTAGCAATTAAAATTAGTTCGAAATATACTAATGAAAATTAAAATAAGATGTGAGAAAAACTCTTTTGCTGACTTTTAGTACTTCTGTAATAAAAATGCAATAATATTATGTCTGTATAGCTGGCTTGTTTTCTTAGGAACAGTGTGGAGAACAGCTAAGATTTTACTTGCCAAAAAATATTTTGCAAAACAGTACACTTGAAAAAAAACCTCATATTTGTATTGAAATATCGTTCAATGAATATGACTTAATATTTATACAGTGTTTGCTTTCCCATCTGTCTTTGTGTAACCTATCTTGGTATAGATGGGATATAGATTTTTTCTTCTGGGCTTTATTGCTCTTATTTATAATGGTGTTCAAGCAAAAATTGTTTAAAGCTTGATACCTGTTCCTGAAGGAAGTACTTCCATCTCAAAGTTCCTAAATGATTTTCTTAAAAGTATATCACAAACAAATACCTGTAAGTTGTTCATTCATTTTGAAAGTTTTTAAAAATAATTTATAGGAATTATAAATTCAGTGACAGCAAAATAACATGTAGGCAGAAAAGGAGAAAATGTACGTAGCTGAGAATAAGACATTTAAGGAATTCCTATTTGTCAGAATATCAAGGATGGGTAAACTATTTTATTTAAAAGGGGGAAACGAAAAAAAGATTATAATCATTATATGAATATTTGAGGATTACACTAAGTTTAAACTTAACCTTTTTAGAAAAATTTTCAAATTCCTGTTGATTGTAGTAGTTTAGGTCAAATAATATTTAATATAATAAAAGCGTTATATGATAATTAGACAGGACGTCCTTCCAGACGACTTTCTGGATGAAGCCAGGGCTGTAAGGTAAGCCCAGGTCCTGGGTGTCAGACGGAAGCCAGTGCTGGCAGCTGTGGGAAGGAAGGCCTACTATTCCATGAATTTCATGCATCAAGCCTCTAGTAGCTACATGAAAGCTGGTTAAAACAACTTTTATGACAAAAATTAGGATAAGTTAGCAATAAGTGCCACTGAGAAATGAAAACATACTAAGTATCTTTAGAAACATATATACGTATATGTGAACTTCTTCAAATATAAATGGTATTCCAATTATCAGCTGAACATTTTCAAATTTAAATCATTAGAACAATATAGCTAAATGAACTTGTATAAACTAGAACGGCAAAACATGCATGGTGCTTTGATTAATTCTACCTAATTTTGGAACATAAATTAAGAAATTAAGTAAAGTAAAATGAATAAGATGGGTAGAATTTCACTATAGTGAGAAAGCCAATATAATATGAGAAAAATGCATTGTAGAAAAGCCTTCATGGAAAAACATCATTTGTAAATATTGAGCAAAGTCATACATTTGTCCAACTCTATCATGAAACATGGTGATGTAGAGCTGCTTTTTGCATTGCAAAGGAAGCAGAAATTTATTTAAATATACAAGCATTTAGAATAGGAAATAAAACTTTCTGAAGATTTATTTTTCATTTTTTTCTTTCTCATTTAAATCTTGTCACCACGCTGGAACTTTAATATTTTTTTTATATTTGTCTATGGGTCTTAATTGTGACCTTATGATAAATGTATTTGTTTTGCTCAGAATCAAAACAAAGACATTCATTACGATTAACTTGTAGAGCTACAACTCATGATTCAAGTTTCAAGAAACATAGTCCCACCTACCAAAAGAAAGATTTTAAAGCTTCATTATAAATGACATTATCTTGACTTGAGAAGCATTCCATTTTGCTCTGATAACTCAATAATTTTAGTCAATAATCTAATTCAGTCATTGATGTTGAATTTCCTCAGATGACTGGTAATACAGTATTTAATGAACATCAAATGAATGTCTCAAGATTTATAATAAAATACAATAAAATATAGATTTATCAAGATATTGTGAATAGAAACAGAGGAATATCTCATCATTGAAAGAAAATCAGTAATATAATACTAATAAAGAGATTGCAGTAATTGACAGTTTCCCACAGATCATGGATACACACACACCCACAGACACAAACACACACGTACGTGTGTGTGAGCACGTGTGTCTTCTAGTTCCAATGTGGGTATTTGAAACTAAAGAAACTTTTTAAATATGTAAGTGACAATAAACAGCATTAAGTGAAAGTAGAGTAATTCAAGGCAGAGCAAGCTCATTTTTCAGAAATATTATTTTACTCTGTATCATTTTCAAACAGTAGCTATATATTATTTATTTACTCATATGCACAAGCTAGTTTTCAAATCAAATTAGAAAAATAGAAAATTATCAATGATAAAGCACTAAATTAAATTAAATTTATGGTAAAAGAAAAGATATTCCTACCACAGAGAATACTAATAGAATAGAATCAGTAATCAAAAACTACCAAAAAACAAGTCTTGTACTAGATGACTTCACAAGTAAATTTTACCAAACATCAAAGAAGAATTAATACATCCTCCTTAAAGTATTCCAAAAATTTGAAGGGGAGGAATGGCTCCCATGCTCATTTTACATGACTAGAATTACCCTGATTCCAAAATCCACTTAAAGACAATAAAAATTATAGACAAATATGCCAGATGAACATAAATGCAAAAATCCTCAACAAAATATTAGAAATATATTAAAAAGATCATACAAATGAGATCTTTTCCTAGGTTGCAAGATTGTTTCAATATCCTCAAATCAATTAATGTGATATACCATATAAAGAAAATGAAAGATAAAGAAAATTTGATGATATTTATAAATGCAGAAAAAGATTTGACAAAATCCAGCATCCGTTGATGATAAAAACTCTCAGCAAAGTAGGAATAGAGGGAAGATACCTCAATATAATAAAGATAATATATTACAAACTCATAACTAACATCATATTCAACTGGGAAAAGCTAAAAGTATTTTGCCTAACATAAGGGACAAGGATATCCTTAAGACAAAAGTACCTACTTTCACCACTGGTAGTCAACATTGTATTGAAAGTCCTAGTCACAACAATCAAACAAAAAATAAATAAAAATCATCCAAATTTGAAAGGAAGAAATAAAACTGTTATTATTTGCAGATGATATGATGCTTCATATAGACAACCCTTAAATTTCACCAAAAAAACATTAGAACTGACAAGTGAATGCAGTTAAGTAGGAGGATACAAAATTAATATTCAGAAACTGGTTGTATTTTTATACATGAATAATGAATCAGAAAGAGAAATAAAGAGAACAATCTCATTCATAATTGCATAAAAAACCACCTATGACTATATATCTAATGAAGTAAAAGACCTGTATCTGGAAAACTGTAAGCAATTAAAGAAATAAACTGAAGAATATACAGATAAATGGAAACATGTATGGTGTTCATAGATAGGAAGAATTAATATTAAAATGTCCATAATACCCACATCAATATATAGATTCCATGTAATCCCTACCAAAATGTGAAAGGCATTTTTTATAGAACTAGAACAAAATAATCCTAAAGTTTATATGGAACCACAAACGACCCAAGAGCCAAAGCAATCTTGAGAATGAAAAACAAAGCTGGAAGCATTATACTACATGATATCAAAGAATACTATAAGGTTATAGTAATCAAAACAGCATGGTATTAGCATTAAAACAGACCTGTAGATTAATGGAACAGAATCCAGAATTAAATCCATACCTATATGATCAATTCATCTATGACAAAGAAGGCATGAATATACAATGGGTAAAGACTGTCACTTCAATAAATGGTATTGTGAAAACTGAATAATAACATGCAAAATAATAAAATTGGATCACTTTCTTATACCATATACAAGAACAAATTTAAAATTGATTATATATTTAAATGTAAGACTTAGTTATAAAACTCCTAGAAGAAATCATAGGCAATAAACCCTTTGACATTGCTCTTCATAATATATATATTCAAACAAATAAAACAAAAGAAAAACTAAACAAATAGAATTACATTAAACTAAAAAGTTTTTGTGCAGTGAAGGAAACCATACACAAAATGAAAAGACAACCTACTAAATAGGAGAAGATATTTGTTAACGATACAACTGGTAAAAAGTTAATATCCAAAATATATGGGGAACTCACACAACTTAACACCAAAAAAGAAAACAACAATAAAAAATGAACTAAAAAAAATCTGATAAAATATGAGCAAAGGGTTTGAATAGACAGTTCTCAAAAGAGAACATACAGATGGACAATATATAGATGAAAAGATGCCCAACAATCATGAGGGGAATACCAATTTAAACTACAATGGAATATCATCTGACACATTTCAGAAGAGCCATCATCAATAAATCAAAAAACAAAAAGAAGTGGTGAGGATGTGGAGAAAAGGAAACCCTTGTGTGCTTTCAGTAGGATTAGAAATTGGTACAACCACAATGGAAATAGTATGGAGGTGTCTAAAAAAAATTAAAACTACAACTACTTTTTGACCCAGCATTTCCATTTCTGGGTATTCATCTGAAGAAATCCAAAACACTACTTTGAAAAGACATATGCAACCCAATGTTCACAGCAGTATTATTAACAAGAGCCAAGATCTAGAAGCAACCAAAGTGTCCATTCACAGATGGCTGGATAAAGAAATACTATATCCTGCCGAGACCAGTTTGGCTCAGTGGATAGAGCGTTGGCGTGTGGACTGAAAGGTCCCAGGTTCGATTCCAGTCAGGGGCATGTACCTTGCTTGTGGGCACATCTCCACTGTGGGATGTGCAGGAGGCGGCACAATGTCTCTCTCTCATCGATGTTCCTGACTTTCTATCTCTCTCCCTTCCTCTCTGTAAAAAATCAATAAAATATATTAAAAAAAAAAAAGAAGTACTATATCCTATATAATAAAAGCTAATATGCTAAGTGTCAGGTCATCCATTCAATCAAAGCCTAATATGCTAATGATATGCTAAGGCCCCTCAACCACTTGCTATAATGTGCACTGATGACCAGGGGTTATATGCTCCAACTGGGAGGTTAGGGGTCCAGCTAATTAGGACTGAGTGAAAACAGCTGAACATGGCCTGGAGCCCTTCTGCAGTTCTTCCCCAGCTGGCCAACCTCCTGCATCCCTCCCCAGCCCCGATTATGCACTAGTGGGGTCTCTCATCCTAGTCTGCATCCTCTTGCAATCCAGGACCCCTGGGGGGATGGCAGAGAGCCAGTTTCAGCCTGATCTTGTAGGCCAGGCCAAGGACCCTATTGGTGCACGAATTCATGTACCAGGCCTCTAGTATATATATGTGGAATATTACTCAGCCATAAAAATGAATGAAATGGAGGAGGGAAAAATGGCGGTGGAGTAAACAGACCCATCTGGAGCTTTGCCGCTGGGCAGAGGGAGAGAGAGCGGCTGGGAGTCGCACTGGGAGTGATTGGAGGCAAGTTGGGAGCCAGTTATCCTCCAGGAGAAGGCGGGGAACTGCTGGATGGGGATCTCCCAGCCGGGCAGCCCCACTGCAAAGGGGTTTTTGCCCGCCCGAGCCCCGGGCAGGAGCGTGGAGACCGCGCCATCTTTCAGAGGGAGGTGGATGTCTGCAGCCATCTGAAGCCGGCAGCTGCGCACACATCAAGCAGCTGGGGACCCAGGGACCCAGAGCTCCGCTCTCCAGCACGGACACGCAGCGGACCCAGAGATCCACGGACACGCAGCAGACTCAGAGATCCACGGAGCACACGGTGAGATCAGACTGCGCCTGGGATAAGAGGGAGGTCTGGAAGCTGCGGCGGACGGAGGCACCCCAAGCACCAGGGACACAGAGCACGGCTTTCCAGGCAGCGCGGACGCGCGGGCGGCAGATTCGGAGGTCCGCGCAGCGCGAGGAAGGGTCAGATTTCGCCCAGGTCGGGGTGAGGTCTCCTACCCTCACACAACAGAGACGCGTACGCCTTGGGAGCCTGGCTGCGGGAAAGCTGCCACTGGAGAGGCTCCCAGAGGTGGGCAGGGCGTGATCCCTAAGTGTGGAGGCAAGCCCTCTGAGCTGTTGACGGAGGAGAGCTCTGGAAAACGACTCCTCT
>PVJN01038888.1:0-20093 GCA_004026805.1 Lasiurus borealis
TTTTATTTTTTCCCCAATCTGGATTCCTTTTATTTCTTTTTTTAGAACTATGATTTCATATGATTTTAATTTGCTAATATGATGAATTAATGTTATTTCTATTAGATAGTTATAAAATTTACTAGCTATCTGGACCTGGAGTTTTCTGTGTGAGAAGGGTTTTATCTACCAATTATATGTGGATTTTCAACTGTGTGGGGGGTTAGTGCTCCAAACATTCACACTGTTCAAGGATCAATTGTGTGATTTCTATTTCTTCAATAGAGCTGTTTAGGTTACTAGTACTTCTTGTGTGAACTGTGGTAATTGATGTTTTTCAAATAATTTGTCCATATTATCTAAGATGTGAAATTTATTGGCATAAAGTTATTCAAAATAGTCTCATTATTTTTAATACATGTGGAATCTGTGGCATATCACTTCTCTAATTCCTGATATAATTTGTGTTTTTTTTTCCAATTTAATCTAGCTTGAGTTTAATATATTTTATTGATCTCAAAAAACCAATCTTTGCTTTATTTGATTCTCTCTATTGGTTTCTCCTTTCCTATTTCATTAATTTCTACCTTGATCTTTATTACTTCCTTTTTTAGTTTTTAAGATAGAAGCTGAGGTCATTGATTTGAGATCTTCTTTTCTAATATAGACATTTAGTGTTATAAATTTTCCTTTAAGTACTGTGTTAATGGCATCTACAAATCTGATATGTTGTTTTCATTTTCATGTAATTCAAAATACTTTTCAATTTCTCTTTTGATTTATTCTTTGATTTCCCACTCATTTAGAATTGTCCCGACCCGTGGGTTAAGTCAATGAGGACCCTAGAGGGGGAGTGGGGATGAAAGGGACAAGAGACACAAGGAATGGAGACAAGACAAAGTTCTGATCAAGTCTCATTTATTCATGAGGAATTCGGAGTATTTATAGGGAGAAGGAGGAATGAGGAAGTTAGTGAAAATTCCTAGCCCTAAGGCAAAACACCTGGCTTTTGGGAGATAGGGAAAGAGATAGGGTTTGGGGTAATAGAAACCTAGCCCGAGGTTAGTGCTAATGTGGCTGAAGCTTATTACAAAATGGCTATCAAGCACAACAAGTTTCCCACATAGAATAGTGTTGTTTGGTTTTCAAATATTTGGGGTTTTTCCAAAGATCTTTTGTTATTGATTTCTAATTTAATTCCTCTATGGTTAGAGAATATGTTTTGTTATGACTTGACACCTATTGAATGATATTAAGTCTTACTTTATAACCCAGAATACTTTTCTATGTACTTGAGACAAATGTGCTGTTGGGCAAAGAGTTCTATAAGTGTCAATCAGGTCAGATAGTTAACAGTGTTGCTCAAGTCTTATATATCTCTACTGATTTTTGTTGTTGCGTATTTGGTCTAGCAGTTATTGAGAGAGGAGTGTTGGAATCTCTGACTATAAACTCTGACCACAATTTCTTGTGCAGTTCTACCAGTTTAACTTTATGTATTTTAGAACATTCTTATTAGGCTCATAAATGTTAGGATTGTTATTTCCTTTGGTGATTTGACGCCTTTATTCTTAAAATTTTAAATGATCTTCTTTAACCCTAATCATATTTTTTAAAATATATTTTTTATTGATTTCAGAGAGGAAGGGAAAAGTTGAGAAAGATAAAAACATTAATGATGAAAGAGAATCATTGACTGAACTCTTTCTGCATGCCCCCCCCCCACCAGGGATTGACTCGCAACCAGGTCACATGCCAGGACTGAGAATCAAACCATGAGTTTCTGGTTCACAGGTTAACATTCAATCGCTGAGCCACACCAGCTGGATCCTAGTTATATTTCTTACTCTGATTTTAAAGTAGCAAATTTTGGTTTTTTTTTTTGACTAGTGTTAGTGTGGTATACCTATTTTCATTATTTTACTTTTAACCTATTTATTTGATATTTAAAATGCACTTTTTCTGGCAGCATATAGATGGTCCTGCTTTGCTTTTTTTATTTTGCAATCTGATAATCTCTGCCTTGCAATTAGGGTGTTTATACCATTTACATCTAATGTGATTATCAATGTGGTTAGATTTGACTATATCATCTTGTTATTTGATTTTTTATTTGTCCCATTTCTTTTCTAGTTTTTCTCTTCTCCTGTTTTTTTTTTTTTGACCTTCTTTTGGACTAATTAAATTTCTTTTAAAATTTGATTTTATTTCCATTGCTTCTAGTTAATAATTCTTCATTTTGTTATTTTAGTGATTACTAATGCTTTATGGTATACATATTTGTCTATTACAGTCTACCTTAAAGTGATATCATACTACTTCACGTGTAATATAAGAACCTTATAATAACACTAGAGACCTGGTGCATGAAAATTTGTGCACTGGGGGAGTGTCCCTCAGCCCAGCCCAGCCCTCTTGCAATCCGGGAGCCCTCAGGGGATGTCTGACTGGGGAGTGGGCCTAAGCCACAGTCTGGCTTCCTTCTGTGGGATGCAACTGGGTGGGCTGATAAGGGTACAGCATCAGTGGTGAACAGGCCTTACCTCCCCCCACCCCCTGATTGCCCCTCCACTGCCATTAGTTGCTGCTGCCCCCTTCCTCTGCCCACTGGCATGCACTTTGTCTGGCCTGTCCCTGCCTGCTCGCCGGCTCACCCCTCTGCTAACAGTTGTTCCACCATTTGGTAAATTTATATAGTACATTTTTATTATATAGGATACTTTCAGTTATTCCCTTCTCACCTATATATTATTGATATTGTGCATTTTACTTTTCACCTCTAAAAGTTCAATTGGAGTCTTTCTTTATAACTTTTATGTCTCTAACATTTTGAATATATATAATACCACCATAGTAACTGTCTTGATGTTCTCTGTTAATTCTAACATCTATGTCAGTTCTGGGCCACTTTTGACTGATTGTTAGTTGTGTTTTCCTGCTTCTTTGTATATCTGGTAAATTTTGTTTGGATGTCAGACATTGTAAACTTTACCTTATTGGGTGCTGGATATTTTTATAACTCTATAATGTTCTTAAACTGGTTCTGGGAGGCACGTTATTTGATATAGTTTGGTTCCTTTGTGTCTTGTTTTTGTAGTATAATAGGCACATGTGGAGCGGTGCTCATTGTAGATCCAATTTTTCTTTACTAGTGAGGAAAGACTTTCCTGAGTACTCTACCCAATGCCTCGTGAATTATGACTTTTTCCAGTCTGGTTGATGGAAATAGTAACTATTTGTTCCAAGTTCAGAGTGAGTGATAGGAACTTTTCCTTTAATCCTCACAGATTGTCCTTTCACGGGCCTAGGACAGTTTCCTTATATGCGTGCATATATGAATATTTAAGGGGGGACTCTTTGTGGATCTCCAGTATTCTGTGTCTGTGTCCTCTCTCTATTATTCCATCCTGTGAACTCTAGCTGCTTTAGTCTTCCTGAAATTTAGGATCTGTCTTCTCAACTCAGGGAGTCTACAGGCTTCCTCACTCTGCCATGGTTTGGAAACCTTTCAAGGTAGGAAGCTGGGGCAATAATTGTAGGACTCACCTTTTTTTTCTGTTTCTTAGAGACCACTGTTCTTTGTTGCTAGATGTATCTTGAAAACTGTTGGCTTATATATTTCGTCTTTTTTTGGGGGGTGGGGTGGGGAATGTTGTTTTTTCAGATGCTTTAGGTGGGATGGTACATCTGGTCCCTGTTACTCCCTCCTTCATGCCAGAGGGAGATCTAGTCATTGTTTTTTCCTCTTTGAGATTTAATCCTTTCTCTCTTTTTATTTCAACTTAAAATTTTTCAAGGCTTAGAAAATTTATAAAAATTATTCAAAGAACACCTGTATACTCTTTGTCTACATTAATCAAATATTAACATTTTGCTACAGTCTCTCTCTCTCTCTTTTGCTCACAGACATTTTAAGTGAACCTTTTGGGGAAAATTGCAGACTTCATGATACTTTATTAAATAATTTAATTTTTTTGCCGAAACCAATTTGGCTCAGTGGATGGAGCGTCAGTCTGTGGACTGAGGGGTCCCAGGTTCTGTTCCGATCAGCGGCATGTACCATGATTGCAGGCACATCCCCAGTGGGGGCGTGCAAGAGGCAGCTGAACAATGTCTCTCTCATCGATGTTTCTGACTCTCTATCCCTCTCCCTTCCTCTCTGTGAAAAATCAATAAAATATATAAAAAATAATAATTTATTTTTTTAATCCCACCTGAGGATATTTTTTCCATTGATTTTTAGAGATAGTGAAAGGGAGGGAGGATGGGAAGAGGGGGTGGGGAGAGAGAGAGAGGTGAGAGAGACCTACCCATTGGTTGAGATATATCCATTGGTTGCCTCCCAAACTCACCCCAACTGTGATTGGTGCAAGGGATTGAACTACAACTGAGGCACGTGACCTTGACCAGGAATAGAAGCTATGACCCTTTGATTCATGGGTCAACACTCTACTGAGCAAAACCAACCAGAGCAAACAATTCTTAATAAGTTACTTTTCTAGTAACCACAATATAACAAATTTAAAAAAAATTTAACAATGATAGAATATCTCTCTCTATAAAAGCCTAAGCAACCATTACAATGGAACAACTGGAATGACCAGTCAACTAGTTACTGTCATGTGCACTGACCACCAGGAGGCAGACACTCAAGGCAGGAGCTGCCCCCTGGTGGTCAGTGTGCTCCCACAGAGTGCTGCTCAGCTAGAAGCCAGGCTCACAGCTGGTGAGCACAGCTGCGGTGGCAGGAGCCTTTCCTAACTCTGAGGCAGCATTATGGAGCAGTGGCAGCAGGTGCAGCAGGTTGGGATGAGTACAAGCTGTGGGGTGCTGGCCACCTGCTACTTGGTGCATGGCTACATCACTTGGGGGATGCCCGACTGCCGGTTTAGGCTAGATTCCATGGTGATCAGGCCTAAACTAGCAGTCTGACATCCCCTGAGGTGTCCTGGATTGCAAGAGGGCACAGGCTGGGTTGAGGGACAAGTCCCCCAACCCAGTGCAGGAATTTCGTGCACTGGGCCTCTAGTTAACATATAATATAAGATCAGATTCGATTCTCTATTGCTATACAGCAAATGACCCCAAACTTAGAGAGTGAAAACAATGTCTCATGATTCTGTGGGTCAATCATTCAGGTATGGCACAGTGGGAAGAACTCATATCTGTTCTATGGTATCTGAAGCCTCAATGGAGGGTGACTCTGAGTGTGTGAGGACTGGAACAGTTGGGAATTGGCTGGGTATCTCTTGACTTTCCTACATGGTTAGTGTGTGTTTTCTCACAGCATGGCAGCCTCAGTGTGGCTGGGCTTCTTACATGAAGGCTCAGGGTTCCAAAAACAAGTGCTTTTTGAGATCATCAATAATACAAATTGACATCACACATGAGATAACAACATGAGGATTTAATATCATCTTTTCATATTTCTGTCTAAAGTGCATAATTGGAATTTAATCATGAGGAAACAAACCCAAAGTAAGAAATATTCTATAAAACAACTGGCCTGTACACTTCAAAAATGACATCATCATGAAAGACAAAGAAAGATAATTTATTTCAGATTAAAAAGGCACTAAAGCTGATATAACAAAATACCACAGACTGGGTGGCTTACATAACAGAGATTTTTTTTCCCCCCTCATGATTCTGGAGGTTAGAAGTCAAAGACAAAGTTGTCAGCAGATTTGATTTCTTATGGGGCTTCTCTCCTTGGCTTTCAAGTGGCTACCTTCTCCTTATGTTCTCACAAGGTCATCCTCTATCTGTGTTGTCTGTGTCCTGATCTCCTCTTCTTTATAAAGACACCAGCCATATTAGATTAGGGCCCACTCTTTTATTTTATTTACCTCTTTAAAGGCCCAATTTTCAAATAGAGTATTCTTGTGAGGTACTGGGAGTTAGGATCTCAACATATGAATGGGGGGAGCAGAGAGGGGGGAGATACAATTCAGCCCATAACAGAGATTAAAGAGACTGCTTTATTCCTCTATGTGTGGTCTTATATTGGAAAATGTTACAAAAAGTATATAATTGAGACAACTGGAAATGAGTATGTGCAGGGTGGTAGATTAAAAATAGCCTCAAATTCTTTGGCATTTCTCTCACTGAGAAATGGGTATATATTTCCCCTTTAAATCCAAGATGCCCTGTGACTGCTTTGAGAAAATACAGTGAAGGTGGAAATGGCAACAGCTTTTTAAAGTTTCGGTTCAGAACTGGCATAGTTTCACTTCCACTCCACTTCATCCATCAAAGCAGTCTTAGGCCAGCTCAGATCTAAACAGAAGGGAAATATATTCCCATTTCTCAGTCAGAGGAATGTCAAAGAACCCAAGGCTATTTTTAATCTACCACACTGTACGTTTTCATTGCCAGTTGTCTCAATACTTTGAAGCGATTTTTTTTTTTCTTCCAGTGCAGGAATTTAAATGTCAAAACTCCTCGGTGTCCTTTAATCTGAAACAGTTCCTCACCTTTCCTTGTCTTTCACGATATTGACATTTGATTCGGGCTTGTCCGTTACCTTATGATTAAATTAAAACTATGTCCTTTTGGCAGAGATATAATAAAGGTGACGTCATGTCCTCAGAGCATCACACCGTGCGTGATGGCCAAATTGTACTGTTGGTTAAATGAACGTTGAGTTACGTACGTACCTGTCAGGTTTCTCCAATGTAACGGTACCCTAGCAACATTGTAATTTTTGAAGTTTTCCAAAAAAAAAACAAAACTAAACTCTCATGTGTATTCTTTGTTAAACAATTCTAAATCTGTTCGGTATTACTTCTGCCGACTGACACCTACGTGGGGCCTTGTGCTCACTGCTTTTTTTTTTTAAAGTGTGAACTTGTATTTGCTTTGGATCCTCTGGGACGAAGTGGAGGATGCCTTCTCCAGAGCGAGTTTCTGTGGTTGGCGCCTGGTGCACCCTCTTCAGTGCTCTTCATGGTCTTGTTCCACCCCGAGGGGGTGGGGGGGGGGGCTCGGGACTGGCTCTTCTTCCCAGTGCTTTCCGAGCTCTAACGGGGAGGGAACGGAGGAAGCGCCCAGCACGGGGTGCAGTATGGGCTCCAGGCTTTAAGTTCACTTAGAGGACATGCCCTCCACCGCTCCTCCTCCCACTCCCGGGGAGCTCCTTCCAGCGCGCGCCCCGGCGGGCTCGGTCTGGCCGGGGTGGAGCTCCACGCTGGCGGCGGCGGGGAAACCGGGCGCCCTCGGGGGCGGAGCCGGCGCTCCGGAGCCTCTTAGGGGAGGCGGGGCGGGCGGTCCCCACGCTCCTCGCTGCCTCTCCTTCCTCCCGGCGGCGCCTTCTGCGGCCGCGTCGGCTGAGTGCGCCCGGCCTGCGCTCCCGTGGCCCCCGGGAGGCGCGGTTCCGTGCGGGGGCGCCGCCTGAGCATCTCCGGACGGCAGGTGGGGTTCGGGCCGGGCCAGGGCGCGCGTGGGCCGGCGCGGCCCGGCCTCGGCGGGGAGGTTCTGCTCCAGCCCGAGCGGCCGGGCCGGGCGGGAGCCTGCGGAGGCCGAAGTGGCCGGGAAGCCCCGGCTCCGGCTCCGGCTCCGGCTCCGGGGCGGGCGCCGCCGCGGCGAGATCGCTCTGCCGCCGGCCCGGCGGGGAGCCAGGCGAGAGGCTCCCAGGAAGCCGGAGATTCCGGGGTGCCCGCCACACCCTCCCAGGCTGGGCTTCAGGGCTCTGGGGGTCGTGCCCCTCCACCCCCAGCCAGCTCCTCTCTGCCTGCGGGCACACCAGCCCCTTGTTCTTCCTCGGAGCCCTCCGTCCTCAGGCTTTTTTTACCCAGAAATGGACTGTTTCTGGGTCCAGAAATGGTCGCAGCCTGGGGCCTGCGGGGCGGAGCAGGGGTGAGAACTAGCTGGGTGGGAAAGTACTTCATACAAATTGGAGCTACAAAGTAGACACGGGGTGTAATGCACCGCCTGGGGAGTGCAGTCAATAATGTAATAACTGTAGGGTGCTGCCAGGTGGGTATACAGGTCTGAACACTATATGTTGTACACCTGGGACTAGTATCATATGGAATGGTAAGGGTCATTGGGAAAATAACATTAAAAAAACGAGTACTTCTGAGACACCTGCCCTTAGTCAGGCCCTGTGACCGGCCAGTGTCTGTCTGTCTGGCTGGCTGTCTTTTGGATCTTCAATTAGGGCTAAACCTAGGTTAAAAGAAAAAAAAATAGAGTTCAGGAGGATTTGGACTGAGAAAAGGCCTTTGGGTTGGTAGCTTTAGGACAGCAGGTACCCACCTGGTGGGCGTGTGTCCGGATGAAGGGTTCAAGAGTGGGTGAGGGATGAGGCCGCGGAGGCGTCCAGGCACTGAGAGACCTCTCCAGCCCTTTGATGATGGAAAGGAGGAGGAAAAAGATTGTAATTTGAGGGTTGAGGAGAGTTTTTTTCTTGTTGAATTAAAAAAAATATATATATTTTTTATTGATTTCAGAGAGGATGAAAGTGGTAGAGGGAGAGATAGAAACATGATGAGAGAGAATCATTGATTGACTGCCTCCTGCACGCGCCACACTGGGGACTGGGCCCACACCCGGGCTTGTGCCCTGACGGGGAATCAAACTGTGACCTCCTGTCTCATAGGTCCACACTCACCCACTGAGTCATGCTGGCCGGGCTGTTGTTGAATTTTAAAATTTCTACATTTTTAAAGAAAATAATACATTGAAAATGCTATAAAGTCAAGGAATCTTGACTAGGGGTGAATAGGGTTCAGGGTCCAGATTGAGAGATTGGGTTTAAAAAGAGCCCACCGGTGGGTACCTGCTGTCCTAAAGCTACCAACCCAAAGGCCTTTTCTCAATCCAAATCCTCCTGAACTCTTTTTTTTTTTTTTTTCAAATCTAGGTTTAGCCCTAATGGAAGATCAACAGACAGACACTGGATGGACACAGGGCCTGACTAAGGGCAGGTGTCTCAGAAGTACTCATTTTTTAAATGTTATTTTCCCAAGGACACTTAACATTCAGGACTGTTGTAGGCACCTGGTCTGGGCAGGAGTACTGGAATGTGTCTTTTATGGGAGGAGATAATGCTGTATTGGACTATCATTTATCTTTTTGAAATTTTATCTTCTAGAACAGAGTTGGTCTTTAAGCCTCATGAAATTGCAAACACTTTCATGATTCATACTTTGATCAAATCAGAAACATCTGTTAAAGAGAAGTACACTGTTGGACCACAATCTTGGGGGAGAGAATAAAACCAGCTCTGTTATTTTATATGCCACTTGATAGTATAAGTATTTAGTATCTACATTAAGTTGAGTGTTATTTAATGTGTGCTTTTTCCAGAGATGCATGCAAACGATTTAGGAACTAACCACCTCTTTGAAGATTTTTGTACTCAAAAGTGGGAACATCCAAAGCAAATCAGGGGTGGTTTTCTTCTCTCTCACTTTTTTAGTCCATCAATGCACAAAGGTTTCTCAAACCAACCTGGGCTCCTGTTGAAAATATGGATTCCCTGGCATCACCTCAAACCTTTGAAATGAAACTCTCAGTGGATGGAGTTTAGGAATAGTAATTTCAAACACAGACCACAGGATTCTAGGGCATTGAAAATTCTCATAGCCTCTGAGGCTTTTATTTGAGATTTTGGGTTGTTGGGGTCTCTTTAGAACAGATTTCCTTGAAAGTTATTTGAATTGCTGACAATTATGTGACTGAAAGTTATAATCCTTTTCTATTGTGTCATCCCAAAATTTTAATGGAAAATTTTATAATTTTGCCTGCAAAAGACATTGCTTATGATCATAAAACTCTATTTTAGAAAAAATTAGAAGATTCAGAAGAAATGAAATTTCTTTAATTTTGTAATGAAGAAACAATCATCAGTGATTCTTTCTGGCATTTTATATATAAAAGATAAGCACACACACCATAATTGGGATTATATTTTATGTACATTTTTTATATTCTCTTTTTTAAACAGCCATTATGAGTACTTTCCCACATAGTTAGTTTTTTTTAATGCCATTTTAATGATATGGTTGATGGAGTAAAAAGTATTCAAATGCATTTTTAAAATTTAATTTTCACATATCTGTACTGCTTTTCCTCACTAGGAAAAGTTGACATTTCTGAAGGATCTATTGCATTTCAGGCCCATTCTCTTATTTCAGTGGTTCTCAAACTTTAATGTGTATACTAGTAAGAGTCACCTGAGGAGCTTATTAAAAATTTATTTAAAAAAATTGTTTTCCTGAGTGCCAGGCCCAACTTCTCTGAAAGTAGGACCCAGAAATCTGCAATTTAACGATTCCCTTCTGTATTAGATACAAGCACTCTTGGAAACTCATTTTGAAAAATGCTTTTTAAATAAGTGCCAAAACAGACTCAGAAACATAGGTCACTTGCCCAGAGTCATTTATTATGTCTGTTAACAAGATTTGAGCTCAGTTCTTCATGACTTCAGAGCTGTTTTTTTCCATTACCCCAGGCCTTCTCAGAACTTCTCATCCAAGTATCCTTACTGACGGTAGAAAGGGAACTCTGACCCCTCTGCAGGGCTCTGTGGGGTAGCTGAAAATGACTCGTAAGTATACATGGGACCTCCATTAAACATCCCATCAGAAAATCTATGAATTCCGTTATGCTGCATAACATTTATTATATAAAACAATTGCAGTGTCTTGCTTGTTAAATTTACTTCATGTTTCCTGACTGTTTTATGACAACTCTTACTGTAAAATGGGTGATATAGGATTATCCAGCATCTCTTGCCCAGATGTGGGGACCCTGTTCCATTGTGCTCTTGGAGTCAGGGAGGAAGGGACAGTTGAAGTAGTAACTCCTCTTGGAGTCAGGAAAGAGGAGGACTGCTTTGGAGTACTTAGTGACAAAGGAGCAGAAGGTGGTGGGCATGACCAAGAGAAAGTGCCATTTGTTAGAGATAGGGCCCTCTACCCTTAGGAGAATACTTGTGTTAGTAAACTGAAGGGAGTGGCATTGGGTGAGCTTTTTCATTTTCTAAAATCTTTCCAAAATGTAATTTTACACCCAGCCAATCTTTTTCCTTTCGTAAACATTATTTTTTCTTTGTGTGTTCCATCTGTTTTAGTAGTGTCCTTATGTATTTGAATTGTCATATCCTACAAAGTAATTTTTTATTTACCAAATTCAGCACCAGCTATGTGTCAGGTCATAGGTATACGTAAATCAGTGATTCCTTTTGAGAATTAAATTTATTTTACTGCCATATGTTTGTTTATACTCAGTCTCCAACTTTAAAAAAATACTTTTATTGATTTCAGGAAGGAAGGAAGAGGGAGAGAGAGATAGAAACATTAATGATGAGAGACAATCATTGACTGCCTCCTGCACAGTCTGAGTCCTCAATCCGGGCATGTGCCCTTGACCAGAATTGAACCTGGGACTCTTCAGTCCGCAGGCTGATGCTCTATCTACTGAGTCAAACCAGCCAGGGCAGTCTCCAACTTTTTTTTTTTTAAAATATATTTTATTGATTTTTTACAGAGAGGAAGGGAGAGAGATAGAAAGTCAGAAACATCGATGAGAGAGAGACATCGATCAGCCGCCTCCTGCATACCCCACAGTGGAGATGTGCCCGCAAGCAAGGTACATGCCCCCGACCGGAATCGAACCTGGGACCTTTCAGTCCGCAGGCTGACGCTCTATCCACTGAGCCAAACCAGTCTCGGCTCCAACTTTTTAATATTAACTTTTAATTTTTAATTAATGTTAGACGTAGAGTGAGTGAAGCTGCAAAAATGGGACAGAGAATTCACTCAACTTCCCCTAATATACCCCCTTACATAACCGTGGTTCAGTTAGCAATTCAATTAAGTACAGACTTTATTTGAGTTTCATCAGTTTTCCTGCTGATGATATATTTTTTTCAGAGTATTGTAACACTATTAAAAGTATTGGTTTTGAGTTAGTAGCTAAAGTAACAATTGCATGAAGTCAGATTAGATGTACTGCATAATACTCATACTTGATTTATTGATATCACTTAGCAAGTTTTTGGACAGAGGTTAACTGTTTTTTATTAAGCACATTTATAGTCCACAGCTGTCATGTAGCTGTTCAGATACAAACTTATTTTAAGTTGTCAAACATAACTAATTACAGCTTAGAATTAAACTATCTTAGTACTTTAAAACACAAATATAACAGTGATTTACAATTGCCATAATCCAGGAAGTTCAGAATTTCTTGGGTTTCAAAGACCTCTGCTATATTTAGGCACTACCCAAAGTTTGTGTGCATATTCAAATGTCTTGATTTTCTAAGGAGCAAGAACTTTATATTAAACAACAACAGAAAGTCCACTCACTCAGAAGAATTGCTTCTTTCTCTCCCTTTTCCTCCCTCCCCTGGACTCACCTAACCAGTTTGTTAGTAACACTGTAAGATGGAGAATGGTGAAAAAGAAATAAATCACTTTCATAACCTCTGTCAAGCTTAAAAATCTACTTTATTAGTGGAGGCTTATTTTTTTCACACTTTTTTTTATAATATATTTTATTGATTTTCCACAGAGAGGAAGGGTGAGGGATAGAGAGTTAGAAACATTGATGAGAGAGAAACATCGATCAGCTGCTTCCTGCATGCCCCCCACTGGGGATGTGCCCACAACCAAGGTACATGTCCCCGACCAAAATTGAACCCAGACCTTTCAGTCCGCAGGCCAATGCTCTATCCACTGAGCCAAACCAGTTTCGGCTAGACTCAATTTCTTAAAAATAGAAATTGATTTAGTAAGATGTGGGAGGGAATGTATTTAAGAAGAAAAAGGGGAAACCAAAAGCCAACCCAATAAACAAATCACATACACACACATTGATTCCCAACACTGTTCTCAGTGCAAAGGACAAAACAGAGATGAGGGACCTTCCCTTTAGTAATCCATGGGAAGAGGTTTAATTAATAGGAAGTTCTTATTGGTCCTTTAAAATGTTATTACATTTCTTGATCTTTGGAAACAATGGCAGGGGGCATATCTAAACCTAATATTGAACAGGGGAAAAGGAGTACCAATACGATATCAAAGTTCTTTCCATGCGTGGGCAGTATGATGATGCCATTCAGACATTTGGCTGCTGGGCACTTGAGAGCTTTGAGAAGCTGCCAGGGCCACATCAGCAGGTGGCACCAGAGATGGCAGGATTGGGATTCATTAGGTTGAGTCTCTGTAGCATGTAGGAATACCCTTCACTCAAGATGGGCCTCTGACCTGGTATATAGGCTCCAGCATACAAGTAGGCCTGTTAATATCCTGACAAGGCTAGGAGGCATGAATTCTAGAGCCAAGGAACCCAGTTAGTAGAGCCTCCTTGTTCTTCCCTCCCCAGGGTTACTAACTCACAGAACAATGGTTTGTGACAGTGAAGTCAGATGCTTAATATGGGAAGTGACCACTGGTACTCAGGAGTACTTATGAGGAAAAGAACAACAACAAAATGTTAAGGTAACTCTCTATTGTATATGCTGCACAACAAATAAAACATTGTGTTAAGCTTTAGAAATTACATTTTAAAATAATATTCCCATTAAAAACACCACACACACAATGACAATGACAAAATAAAGTCACCATATGAACACTGCAGGAAGTGTTCTAGGTAATCCACATCAACCTTGGTGTAAGTTCTTAAGCCTAGCCCATGGCTAGGTGGGAACATTCTATACTAGTGTTTCAGGCCTGGGGGACAGTGAGAGGCTGGACTCCAGTAACCTTGAGGTTAAACTGGTATGCACATTATATCTACATGTGGATATTTTAATTTAGGAGGCAAGCACATACATGAAGATGTTATTATACCAAATACCAGGAGATGGTTAAGGTATGAGATAGTTAATAAAAGAAAAGAGCTATATTACCTGTTAGAAAATAATATAACTGGGCTTATAGTCCTTTAAATGAAAAGTAATGATACATATAGAAAGTATAATAAAAAATATTACTAAAACAATCCAGAGAAATTTTTCCATTGTCCAACATGCCCTAATACAAGCCAGAATTCAGAATGACGTGGACAGTCAAAAGGGGGATGCTCACTTTTGAAAAGGACAGCCCTGGACATTCTGGGTAGGTACTGGTACCCAAAATTTCACCAAAGAAGAATGCTGTTTCTTAATATCAGACCAAAGTACAGAGCAATATAAATGAGAAGTCAAGTCTTCTCTTGACTGTCCATTTATTTCTGGAGAACAAACTATGTTCCTTTTATATGAATAATTTACATTTGAAGCTCTTATTTATTTTTCCCTGATAGAGGGAGGAAATGGGCTTCTGTCCTGCTTAAAGTCAGTGAAGCCAAGGTAACCTTACAGTGGAGGCCAGAATGGGTAGTGAGAAATACCAGTACTTAAAGTTAGGCTGCTTTGCACCTACCCAGCATCTAGAACCACTTCCAATTTCATAACTCAGCTGTGAAGAGCACCCTTAGGTATTGGTAGCCAGTTAGCCGGTAGTTTAAGACTGGGAAACCTGAAAGGGGTAAAGTGCAGTCTGTTTCCTGGAGATGAGGTGTATGTTATGGAGGGAGAATAGGTCTCATCCTGGACACTGGAAGGCACATTTAAGAAATCTCAAATCAAAATAGTGTCATCATGAGAGTTGCTAGTGATTTGCAATTCATCAAGCTGTAGCCAAGCACACATCCAGAATGTTCTTTCTCTGTGTGCAAACACAATGTGCTTGCTGGGACTCAAGGATCAAGAGTAATTTGCAAGCCCCAAGCTTTAATTTTTCCATCTTAGACCCCATTGACAATCCCCTTGTTGTCAAAGGGATGCATTGGACCAATTCTTAGTGTCCCTCTAGTACAGTGGTTCTCAATCTTTCTAATGCCGCAACCCTTTAATACAGTTCCTCATGTTGTGGTGACCCCCAACCATAAAATTATTTAAGTTGCTACTTCATAACTGTAATTTTGCTACTGTTAATGAATCGTAATGTAAATATCCCTGTTTTCTGATGGTCTTAGGCTCTACAGCAGCTGTTCTCAACCTGTGGGTCAACCACTAGCAGGGTTGCCTAGCAAAATTACAGTTATGAAGTAGCAACGAAAATAATTTTATGGTTGGGGGTCACCACAACATGAGGAACTATATTAAAGGGTCAAGGCATTAGAAAGGTTGAGAACCACTGCTCCACAATGTTTAAACAGGTGCCATTCAGTATCCCATAGCTTGATGGTATGATTCTATCTGATGATTCCCTAACAACCAGTCGGTCCCTGTACTCGAACAAGCCGAGACTGGTTTGGCTCAGTGGATAGAGCGTCGGCCTGTGGATTGAAAGGTTCCAGGTTCGATTCCGGTTGGGGGCATGTACCTTGCTTACGGGCACATCTCCACTGTGGGGCGTGCAGGAGGCGGCTGATGGATGTCTCTCTCGCATAGATGTTTCTGACTTTCTATCTCTCTCCCTTCCTCTCTGTAAAAAAATCAATAAAATATATTCAAAATACGAACAAATTCACAGATATTCCTGCTCCAGACTTTGGTGGTCCTGTCACCAGAGGCAAATATGATGTATTGTCATCAAAGTCTGCTACATTGACAGCAGTGCAATGGGCAACCAGGAGTTGAGTGAAATCAATTTGGCAGAGCCATGTCTCACACAGCGTTGGAGCTGTCCTTGGAACAGGTTACCATCAGCCCGTTGCTGAAGCATAAGTGCAGTCAAGCCTTATGGTGGATCAGTGTGTACAGAACTTCACCCATGTTTCTATCCCAGACCCTCATTGTAGAGTCTGAAGAGCTAGTCACAATGATATGTATCATCCTGGAGACAAAGGACAGAGCCCGTGTGCACCATTAACACTTTTAACCATCCATGCTTTGATTTTATCTCAAATCTTAATAGAATTATCTCATAGGCCATTGATAATTTTTTTCATCATCATAGTGTAAACAGTAGACACCTTCACTATTTTCAGAGGGGCACTGAATCCTCTGCAAGATGTGAGGTTCACACTAGCAGTTAGAATCTGTAATCTATAAAGTGAATTGGGAGAGCTACCTATAGGTCTATTTTAATTTTAATTAATTAATTAATTTATTTATCCTCAGCTAAGGATATGTTTATTGATTTTAGAGAGAGAGGGAGAAAGAGAAACATCGATGAGTTACCTCTCATATGCGCCCTACTGGGGATCAAACCTACAACCTATGTCCTGACTGGGAATTGAACTCGCAGCCTTTTGGTATATGGGATGATGCTCCAACCTACGGAGACACCTGGCCAGGGCTGTGGGTCTATTTTTAAACAGGCACCGATCCCACCTTCTTCTTTCTGAAAGTCACTTCTGGGGAGGGTAGGTGCTCACCATTCGTTCAGTCAACTTCTTCCAAAGCATCTCTTGGGAGATTGCTTGCTGCTGTTCTTTGCATACCAGCTCTGCCATGTGCAGAGTCCTGGCATCCAGGCAGGAAAGAATGTTTCTTGCTTTGTGATCTAAGCTTTGCTCTGGTAAAGTGGTAATGAAGTCCCCGTGCAGCATGGGCCTCAGGTACAAGTTAGAATGACAATGTTACTAATGACCTTTGGGAAACAAGGTGCTCCACAACTTCTGATTCAGACCACTGGTCAGAATTTAATACACGGTTTTTTTTTCATTTTGGTAGTTTCCTTCTGATGGCCTCCTTTTGGACATGATCATAGGCGAAATCTCATTACTGTACTTATCTAGAAATTATTTTGTACTTCAGATCCACCAATCCAATGAATGAGGGTATGTATCCCTTTCAGCCTAGTCTGAGAAAAGACAGCTCTCAAGCAGCTCCCAAGATTCTTTCTATTTACTGTATCCAGCTTCCTTCCACAAATCCCAAACATGCACTCCAATAACTGTTGAAAGATAGAAAGCAATCCCTATATCCACCATAGCATCAGTGGCAAAGGATAGCCACCAATAAATGGAAGGAAGGGTCAATGGAGTGGTGGATCGCAAGCTCCATGGTCTTGTCCTCAATCAGCAAATAGGGCTCCTTGGTGACTCCAGAGCCCTGCTTTGCTCTCTCTGGGCAGCATATAACAGAGGAGGTGAAGGCAGAAGCAGAGGCAGTAATCACACCTACTCTAGCTTCCAAATGATTTTTTTTTCTGTTTCCATATTCCATCCAGGACACTACTAACTGCATTTAGTTCTATTTCTCCTTGTCTGCTCCAGTTTGAGATAGTTCCAGTTCTTTTTTCCTGTCTTTAATTATTTTGACCCTTTTGAAGAGTATCAGTTAATTATTTTGTAGAATAAAGTTTTATAGAAGAGTATCAATTAGAGAGCGTGTCATATTACCACTGATTAATATTAACAGGTGATGTTAACTTTGATCACTTAGTTAAGGTGATATTTGCTAACTTTCTCCCCTATGAAGTTAACTGTCTTTTCTTTTGTAGTTAATAATTATCCTGGGGGAGATATGTTGAGACCAAACAAACTATTTTTTCTCAAATTTTCACCCATTATTTCGAGCAATATGGTGGTTCTGATCTGCAACAATTAGTGCAGTGGTGTTGCCTAATGGTGATTTTTTTCATCTCCTGCTTCCTTATTAATTGGAAGTTTATTTTGTTACAGAAAACTGGAGAAGAACCAAACAATACTAAGAGAGATGGAGTTACATTTATTACACGTGGGTCCAGAGGAAAATGTCTCTCAAATTCTGGGCCCCAACATGGAGGAAATCTCCCTTTTTATATGATTTTACCTTCTTTCTCTTCCAATTATGGGGTGTTTCTGGCCCCCTTTGCAAGTTCTTAAAGAGCTCCTATGTGCTGGGGCCTTGAGACCTCAACCAAAGGCTTGCACTGGTGCCAGCACTGATATCTTCATCCAGGGAAGATTTAATGGCCTCTCTGAAGTGGGAGAAGTCTTACTTTCCTTATTATTTAAGCAAGCAAGCATTTACAGAAGCCAAATAGTAGGGTTAAAATTTCAAGCAGCAGTTTTTATATAAGATGGATGCTTCAATTTGATCATTTATATCATTGTGAACTCATGGATATTCAATTTATTCTGAAGGTTACAAAACAATGCTTTTGACCACATAAAAAACATCCAAACATATAGGGAATTTTCATAAGAATTTATTTGAGTCAAACTGACTATTGCTAGCAAGGAAGGCCTCAGATGCTTTGGAGAATAACAGTTTTGTCATCTCTTTTATATATTTGAAATTAAGGAGAGAACATAAGGAAGATGGGAGAAAGCAAGGCAGGGTTGGGTTATAGGATAGTAAAGATTATGTACTATCTTGAATTACAGGATAATTAAAATTCTGTTTTCTTCCAAAGGTTTAACACCTGGCATTTCCAAGGTGTGTTAACCTACATGGACAGGAACAATGAACAAGGATTGTTTAATAAGCTTTCACCAAAGAAGTTATAGGCCTGAGGTGTGACTACCCACCATGACCTGCCCAGTTAGGAATTTATGATTTCTTACAGATTTTCATCTACACCATCATTATTTTTTTGCTCAGATGCTTCCAGTTTTGGCTATTAGGAGCTCAGTCTTTGAGTTTAAATGGCTTGTACATGAAAATGACTATTTTTAGCCCTCCTTTGCCCTTCAACCAAAGAACCATTGCTTCTTGAGGGTCTGGGTAATGATTATTCAGAACCCACATATAGGAGCTATAATCAGGAGAGTGAATAACAGAGGCCCAAGAAAGGTAGGACAATGTGGGAAAAATAGTCAGCTCTCAGGGACTCTGCAGGAGTGAAAAGAGTAGCAATTTTCAACCTCTCCACCTGTGCTGCCCCAGAGAAACCCAAGGGAGTAAGATCGTGTGCCTGCAGCCACAGCATGCCCACTCTGAGATGTCTTCAGGATTACCAGGTGGATTTAGAAACATCAGAATGCTATTTTGGCACCTTTGGTGGTTGAATGTAAACCACATCTTTTCTTCCTCGTGATTAAATGCTTAGTAAATGTTTATGGAGTGACACTTTCTGTTTCTCCTCCCCACCCACCATGATGATGCCAACTTTGTGTGTGTAAAGTTTCTCTAGGAATGATACTTATCATCCATGCACATTTATTTTTTTTAAAGAATATATTTTTATTAATATCGAGAGGAAGAGAGAGGGAGAGATAGAAATATTAATGATGAGAGAGAATCATTGATTGGCTCCCCCCTGCATACCTCCTACTGGGGCTCGAGCCCCCAACCCAAGCATGTGCCCTGACCAGAATTGAACCATAACCTCCTGATTCATAGGTTGATGCTCAACTCCTGAGCCATGCCAGCTGGGCCTGATTTACCTTTTGTTATAGCTTGTCTTTCCTATTAGATTTTTCTTTTATTGTTATGGAAAGTTTCGAGCATGTACAAAAGTAGAGAGAAAAAGCAAATGAACTCTCTCATACCTAGCTTTTGTTATAGCTTGTCTTCCTTACTAGATTTTTTTCTTTTATTGTTATGGAAAGTTTCAAGCATGTACAGAAGTACAGAGAAAAAGCAAATGAACCCTCTCAATATTTTGCCAATCTTATTTAATTTATTCCCCCATTTTTGAGGTGGGGCTGGCTTATTTGAAAATAGATCACAGACATTAAAGTCTAAGAAAGGATTGAAATAAACTCTGAATGTAAGGACTTTACCTCAGTTCCTTTGTATGCTCAGCACTATGCCTAAAAATAGCAGGTGCTCAGAAAAGACTGGTTGAATTGAGAAAAGGAAACACAAAATAATGAAAACATTTTTGAACTAACTCTAGGGAAAACTTCTAGAAAGGAAAAGGGTGGCAAGTCTTGCCCTAAAATAACTTCTTTTATGTTACCTGATTTTTTTTTCTCCAGCCATGATGCCTCTTTCCTTCAAGAGAACCTTGATTGAAATAGAAAACTCTCTTCAGAGAGAGTTCAGAGTCTCCCAATTTTTAAAATTTTATTATAAGTAAGTCTATTTTGATAACATTTTCCCCAAACACCAATGAGAAGTTACTTGCCCTAAAAAGAACTTTTGTTAAAAAAAATCTTTTTTTATTATAAGAATAACATATACTAATTGAAAGAAAAATAGAAAGTTACAGAGAAAATAGAAAATAAAAATCATCTGTATTTCAGTATGGAACTCCAGAGATAACATTATCTTTATTAGCATTCTGGTAAAAT
>PVJN01038889.1:0-20093 GCA_004026805.1 Lasiurus borealis
TCACTACACTTTCTCATATAAACCATATGTCCAAGAAGCAGAAGAGGGCTCGTGCTTTGATTCTTTTCTTGCTATGTGGGATGTTTCAGACATTAGGGACGATATTTCTGAACAAGTAAGGCATGTTGGTAAGTACCAGTCATTGAATTTATCCAAATAGGTAACTTTTGTAAGGGCAATTTAGTAGCTATTTACCATACGAGATGAAAAGACTTTGTTTAAAGCAGTACCACAATAAGGCTCTTCAAATAGGGAGGGGGAAAGGGGACTTATTTTTAGCATATATTATAAAGGTAAAATACGAATACTTACTTTTTGGCTAATTTGGAAACCTTTACATTACCTTGAAGGAAGAACAGTCATGGGACATCCTAGGAAAAAATTTTTTCCTGAGGATCAAGATCAAAATGAACATACAAGCTTGTTATCATCATCATCACAAGATGCAATTTCTGTTGCCTCTTCTGTGCCGCCTTCCCCCGTGGGTCACTATCAAGGGTTTGGACGTACTTTGACTCCCCAGACTACCCCTACTATAACTGATGTAGCTGATGAAATACGTAATGATACTACAGAAGAGAAAAGAGAACCTTCAGATAAACCCGTGGTCTCCTGAACAGTGTGTGAACACAAACTGCACTACTGTTACCATGTTACTTCAATACCTGGTATCACATTGCTCAGGATTTTGTGCTTGGGACAAGCCATAAATGATGGAACTTTGCAACACAAAGATAGGTGGAAGCCAGGTACTACTGATGATTTTCTATAACTAAATTTTGTATGTCACAAATAACCAGTCTAAATATCCTAGACTTAGACTCTAAGATTTCTTCACATTAGAGTATCACATACTCAAATGGTAGAAAATGACTGTACTAAAGTTCTTGATGTTACATGCTTTATCAAGAGGATGGTCATAAAAAAATAATTATCAATGCTTCCTATCACTGCTGCATGAAAATAATGCTCTGGAATTAGCAGAAAGTATAATTCAGAAGTATGAATTAGTGAAACGTAATCATAATCATGTGCCATATATTTCTCAACTGGATGTCTTTCAATAAATAATAATTTATCATTTATTTTCTGCAACTTTATGTCTCTCATTCTTTAAACAAATCATTAATGTTTTAACAAAAAGACCTTAATTAGAGAGGCATAGCATAAAAAAAAGTCCAGAAAAATTAAGGGTTAAAAATTATATGCCTACACTGAAAGATACCTAGTTCTTATATTCCTATTAGGATAAATAGCTCAGACCTAATCTTACTAATCTTAAAACAACTATCTAAAAATCATTTGCATTAAGGCTACTATATTGTGATCTGTGACTTTGAGCTGAAAATAATAAACTGGATTGAAGATTGGAAGAATAAATAAGAAACTTGTAGTAGAAAAGGAGTCTACTTTTCCTCAGTTGTTATTAAAGGTGTCAGCTAATGTAAACCTATAAACCACAGTCAGAAGACATGGGGGTGCTATTTGAGAATCTTATTACTTGGGATGGAGTTTCTGGATCATATTTAACATTTTATACCACAAATGAAATACAGAAAGTGCCATAGTAGTATACTGCAAATAGCAACGGTAAGTATTATTTGTCAAAACCCTTACTTTACATACTTACACACACATATATTCATATATATATATATACATATACACACACACACACACACACACACACACACACATACATACATACATACTGGTTCACAGTAATTACATACAAAGTCTTCATTGTGTCCACTATTATAAACTAAACATTTCTATTGAAAGTAAAGCTGAGAATAATATTAGAGATAATGAGAATAGGCAATGTGGGAAGAAGGTACATCTTAATTTCTTTGAGGCTTAGTTACAAATAGCACATAGTATATACACAGCATGATCATCTTATTAATCTACTCCAAGTCTTTAAAAATTGGCTCAAATATTGTATATTTCTTATTATACATCCAAATCAAAACTTTGAAAAATACTGGTTTAGGTTTAATTCTTTCTTGAATTTATTGTTTTCATTTTTTCTTTGCCAAAGCATACCAGGAAAAATGCTGCCTCCTTAAGATTTTCTTTCTTTCCTAACTCTTTTACTCTTAATTATATTTAGCATAGAGTTTAAATTCTTTTTGCATTCCCAAACACAAAACCTAAGAAGTTATTTCATAAGTACACCCAGTATTTAAAAGAAGCAAGCTTGTAATTTACAAGTAACCATAGCCTTCCGTCTTCAGTGCAAAACAACTTTTTGATGTTTCTAATTATAAGTTTGGACTTAAGGAAAAAAGCCAAGATACCTAAATATTAAAAGTTTTGCTTTACTTTCTAAAACATGAAAATAAAGCCCTGGCAGGTTTGGCTCAGTGGATAGAGTGTCAGACTGCAGACTGAAGGGTTCCAAATTATTCTGGCAAAGGCACACGCCTGGATTGCAGGCACAATCCCCAGTAGGGGGCGTGCAGGAAGCAGCCAATGAATGATTCTCTCTCATCATTAATGTTTCTATCTCTCTCCCTCTCCCTTCCTCTCTGAAATCAATAAAAAAATAAAACATGACAATGAAGATAATGTAAAATACTTTATAGCTTTAGCACATAAGTAAACGTGTTTAGTAAAATTTATAGTGAGTAAAACTAAGCAATAAAGACCAAGTTTCCAATTGTAAAAACTAATGACAGCCTTTTTTAGAAAGGAAGTCTGCAGCAAATATTTTTGTAATAAGGCTACTACATAACGTAATATCTTTTAAATACATTTTATTAAAGGTCAATTTTAAAAATATTTGATCAATACAAGGAATTAAGTCTTTACACCACCGACTTTATGATTACAGTCCCACTATTCAGACCAGAAAAGTTGTGTATTTGCTCTACGTGAACAGGTTTTCACCAGAAAACTGCTCTTCAGTGCTTCACTGTGATGCTGACGTTGCTTTTGTGGTGCTGGACATCGAGCACGAGTTCCTCCCCCATTTCCACCTGGATGGGATTATCTAAAACAACTGCAGCTTGTTTCCAGTGGGAGGCTTCACTGGAGGTATCTAACCTAATCTCATCATCAAGGTGTATATGATACCAAAATGGAATGGCAGTCACTTGTCCAGATTTACAAATGTGTACCTAGGAAAATTAAGAAATCGTGAGAATTTCATCAAAACAGATAGACTTGAATAAGTAAGTCTTTGCCTTGTTAGTAAATTTTAGATCCAAATTTCATAAATATATTTAATTAGTAACCTATTTTACTAATATTTTCCCAAGCCCATTTTTGGATATTGTTCAGGAAAAAATAAACATTTAAATCTTCAAAAGAAGTGGCTAAAACAATTTTATGTACATAAAATGTTACCTAGTTTAAGATAATTATTCTGTGTATGACAAGAGTAATTATTTTAAGTTACCTTTACTTCTCTGTTAGAGGTGTTCAAATATGGAGTCATTAAATCCAGTCTTAGGAGTTCCACTGGTTTGCTTAAAGGTATACAGGGCAGTGAGGACAGGTTCAAAAATGCACGAATAGGTACCTAAACAAAGTACAAGTTTTTCACTTTTACTCAATTCTTTTTTTTTGGCCAACTAATTACTTTGTATGTGGCTCAATACAATACAATGCTTTTTTCATTTAGCTCAATTCTTACATCAATCTTAAGATATAAGGAATTTCATTAATTCCAGTTTTACAGTTTAGGCAGTTGTCAACTTGGACTCTATAGTCTTGTACCCTAAAATGATGTTTCAGTCACCTAAGGATCACATATCCAACAGTGGTCCCATAAGATTGTCATTTATTTAAACCATGATTTCAATTATCTATGGATTCTTTGCTTTGATGGAAGCATATTAAATTTTTACTTAAGCCCAACAGCTCAAAATTTTTAAACCAGGGGTGTCTTTTGTGTGAAAGATGAACAAATAAGCCAATAGTATAACATGAACTATTGAATTTGAGAAAACATGTCAAATTCAACCAAACAATAGTGGATTTTGTTTGAAAATAAAATATATTTCTATAAGGCATTGGTTCTCAACTTGGCTACAAATTAAAATCATCTAGGGAGGCTTTAAAATCTGACCATTCAGGCCACGTATCAGATTAATTTGGAGTTGGGTTCTAATTACCAGTAGCTCTGAAAATAATCATGCACTGTTTAACCAGGGGATACGTTCTGAGAAATTCATCATTAGATGCACTTACACAAACCTAGATGGTACAGCCCACTACTGTCATTGTGCCATGCTTTCGTGTGACTGGTAGCACAGGTCTGTTTACACCAGCATGACCACAAATACACGAGTAATGTGTTGCTCTATGACATTACCATGGCTATGATGCACTAGGCAAGAGGAATTTTTGAGCTCCATGACAATCTTATGGGACCACTGTTGGATATGTGATCCTTAGGTGACTGAAACATCATTTTAGGGTACAAGACTATAGAGTCCAAGTTGACAACTGACTGCTATAAAGTGTCCCATCACTTTAGCCTCCTCATTTGAAATAAAAAGGAAACAATTTAAAAAAGTGCCTTCCTGCCTGGCCAGTGTGGCTCTGTGATTATCAATCTATGAACCAGGAGGCCCTGGTTCAATTCCTGGTCAGGTCAGGGCACATACCAGGGTTGTAGGCTCAATCCCAGGTAGGGGGCATGCAGGAGGCAGCCAGTCAATGATTCACTCACATCTTTCATGTTTCTATCTCCTCCGTTGGCCTCCTCTCTAAAATAATTATATATATTAGTGCCATCCTGTCTGAATAAAGTAGTAGAAACACAGATAAATCAATCTCTCCCTGAACATCCTTAAAGGCATACATCCTTCTTTAGGTTGATTTTTATCCATAATAAATTCCTTTAAGCTCTAGGAAACTGATTGATAACCATCCTAATCCAGCAAAATATAATGACTATATAAAATGAGAGAGAGAGAGAGAGAGAGAGAGAAGGTAGACTGTGGATAACAGCCACATGGTTGAATTTCTCTTCTAGGCACTTACCTGAAACTGGTTAATGAAAGGTGCTATATTTAATCCAAGAGTTCGTGCTGTTCCTTGAACAGCATTCTCTTCTACCAGGGTCTGTGATTCCACGAGCAACCCAAACATCAGCACATACTGAGGAAAGATCTTGCCTCCAGATTGTAGCAAACATCTAGAGAAAAAGTGTTTTAAAAAACATCTTGATGGCCTCACATTTTATCAATACCAACAACTAAATCATGATGTATTAGTGAGCTACAAATTATAAATAGTTTAATGGACTTTTCCAAATAAAAAGCTGATAGAAAAGTTTACAATAGGCAAGCAGGCTGCTCTGTAATAGCTTTCCCTAAAGGCCAAACCATATGCAGATAATCTGATGAGCACAGTATCAGCAAGGAAAGTTAGAGATGATTCCTTAACACAATGGCACCAGAATAATGGAAATAAGCAATGTTCCTAAACCAGGATAATCTCAGTAAATATGAGCACATAATCATTTAAATTGTTGTAAGTGCTATGTACACACTACCCTAAAAATGGACTCTAACCTGATCCCAATGCTTTACTCATATTTGTTATTCCTTTCCTACTAACTTTTTAGCATTTTAAATAGTCAGGTAGAAATTGGTAAAATTATAGACCTCATAACAAAATTATACAGCTTAAAGAAAATTATACAGCTCTTAAAAAAATTCCTATCTATGCCTTTACTAAACCTAATAAAATTTTAATACCAAATCACCACGAGAGGGTACCATTCTATGAAATTAGCAAGCTGAAATCTGATTTTTTTCCTTAATTACCCCGAATATCTGTTTTTCTAGATCTCTACTTATTTCCCATATTATACTATAGTTTATAGGCAGTCCAATCCCAAAGCAGGTTCACTGTTCTTCACATTTACGATGGAGGGGGTATTTTGAAGAGGAAAATCAGTAATTACATGCACACAAAGAGGAAGGTAGGAAGTCACAGGTCCTGAAAAGCAATGCTTGAGGAAGATACAAAATCATGAATCATTTGTACAGTTATACCTTTAAAGAACTAAAAGAATTCCCATGAATTTTAAGTTAAAAAAAAAAGTTTTATTTTGTATTTTACCTGGATATTGCAGCTTTTTCCATTATTTCCTGCTGTATGAGCCCAGATGGCTCAATGACATCCAATATAATAATACTCCACAACTTGTCTGATTTGGGCCTTTTCAACACAGCAGATTCGTCTTCCACATGTCTCAACCAAAACTCAAGTGTTTCTTTAGGAAAGTGATTGGCTTCAGCTATGAGGTCCAGAGTGATGCGATGCTGGTCTTTCTCCACAGAACTGTAAGGTTTAACCTGCCCCAGTGTGCCAGCAATTATGGGCAGAATGGAGAAGCCTTCAGACACATCTAGCACATAGAAAGGCTCCGAGGCACACTGTTCACAATCATTCTGTCCACCTCCACAGCTCATCTCACTGTCCTGGCAGTGGGAATCCACGGCCTGGCACAGCTTCTCTGGGGTCAGTGAAGACAGCACTTTCCTCATTGCCATTTTAAAGGCTTCGTGATATGGAATGTTATTAAGCAAAGCAGTTTCTGTCGATTCCAGTACACATGTCTGCTCCACGGCATCTGGTTTATTGGTCTGAAGGTTAGCCAGGGCACTACAGAGGTCAGCCTCATTTCCTAAAGAAAGCAAGTCTTTATTCTTGGTAGCACTTGTTCCAATATCCATTTCATGTTCCGAACTAAAGACACTGATACTCTGGATTCTTAAGTAGCAATCCTGACAGGACACTTCTGTAATCACATGGTCTCCAGGCTTTATCCAGTAATCTTCATAAGAAAGAAAAAAATAATTATAATTGATGAATAGGAGTGTTTATTAGCCTTATGATCACATAAACACATTCCACCAACCTCCCCAAATTTTAAATCACTAAAGGGAGGATTATATCAATTTATTAGAATCAATCTATTCATTTCCTACAAAAAAAAAGTAATAAAACCTAGGAAAATCTCTTAGGCTTTACAAAGGGAAACACTGAAGTTAAAGATTCATTAACTCAGTCTAATAGAGAGATTCAAGAGTTATATTATTGGACCTTAACTATCAGTATTTAGTGCTTCCCCTACAATCATTAGATATCCTTTCATGTCCCCAAATTGGAGGTGGGAAGAACTATAGGGAACTCTCAATTTTCTTTGGCAATGAAGCTGACAATAACAAAGAGATGAAATTAAGGGATTAACACGAAACCTTACTTTAGCTTAAAGGGCCATTATTCTTTTCTCTAAAAGTAATTTCTAAAAGATAAAAATATTATTCACTAAACCCTATCAGTAATATCTCTTAACTGATTACCTTGCATATTTGAAAATATAAGGAAAAACTAAGTCCTATGCTCTTTTCCATTAGCTTTCACACTTAATAAAACTTGAAAATGTGAGTATACAATTACAATCTCTTATCAACACTAAAGCCAGTTGAAAATACAAATTATTATTGTGCTAAAACACTTAAAACATCCTTTCCCAAGAAAACATTTAAAAACAAAAAGCCCATCTGTCTAAGTTACTGTCAGAGGCTTAACTAAATAAACATAAAGAGAAGATAGCATTTATTAAGTGCCAATCATTATGGTAAGCATTTTACATTCATCATCTCTATTAATCCCTACTACAATCCTGCAAGGGAGGCAGCAACATACCATTTTTATACATCTCATAACAGAAGCTCTGAAAAATAACCAGCAAGGACAGCCAGGGAGTTAGAAACTAGAAGCTGAGACCTGAATCCAAATCTACACAACTGACTCTAAAAAACACAATACTAGCCAAAACACTGTGCCCGCTTCATGACTCAATGACTGTGCAAAATCAGATCCTTGATTAGGAGAAACAAGTAGCCTCTTTAAAAAGTATAATTTTTCTATGCACTACAACTGCTGTGAAATATACTGAAACCCATCAAATTGCTGGTCCAAAAACTTTTCCATACAAAAAATATCTTTAATATGGAATTCCTTAGAGAAGTCCATGGGTTCATGAACTCTCTAAAACTGCCAACTTGTGTACTTATTTGTGTGCATTTCTAGGACCTGGGGCTCCACAGATGCCATCAGGTTCTGTAAACGGTAAGAACAACTACATTAAAAGTAATACTTTTCTGTTTTATTAAAAATGGGCTACATTGCTCTTATCTACTGCTGGAGAAATGATTTAATGATTTTTAAAATACATATTTTGTTGATTTCAGAAAGGAAGGTGAAGGGGAGAGAGAGAAACATCCAACATGAGAAAGAATCACTGACAGGCTACTTCCTGTTCACCCCCTACTGGGGATTGAACAACCTGGGCATATGGCCTTGACCAGAACTGAACCCAAGATCCTTCAGTCCGCAGACTGATACTTATCCATTGAGCTAAACCAGGTAGGGCAATGACAGGTATTTTTGAGTGGAATGCAGGAGAGTTGTGTTTTAGTTTCTCTTACCTACATGTATTATTTAAAGCCACTTTATAGAAAAAGAAAATTCTCAAAGCTGTCATCAGTCTCTCTTGACTAGAAACTTCATATTCTAAGTGATCTTTTTTTTCACAATGCCTCAAATGCTTAGAGGATTAAAACAACAAGTGTAAGAACAGAAAAAAACGAACGGAAAACACATTAGACAAGGTAATACCTGCAAGGTCATGTACGGGGTAGACAGCCTGTTCCCAACATGATTCCTCACTAGGACTTGTGCACAAACTATGTTCATCATCAAGCTGGAGTACAAACCAAACCACAATGGCATCCAGTATGCCTTCTTTAATAACGGGAATACCAATTTTATCAGGTTTTCTAGTTGCAAGACTTTTTAATTCCTACAAAAATATAAAAGGATTTTATACACTTAATATGTGCATATCCCCACTTTCCATTTCTGCAATTTCTCAATCCGACCATAGGCCCCAGGGAATTGGTATCTTGGGACTCCTGGAACTACTTAGGGCACTCTGACATATCACAGTGGAATACTTGCAGCTATTAAAAACAGGGAGGCCAAAACTGGTGTGCTCAGTGGATAGAGTGTCGGCCTGTGGACTGGACTGTCCCGGTCAAGGGCATGTACCTTGGTTGCGGGCACATCCCAGTGGGGGGGGGGGGGTGCGGAGGCAGCTGTCTGTCTCTCTTCGATGTTTCTAACTCTCTATCCCTCTCCCTTTCTCTCTATAAAAAAATCAATAAAAGTATATTTTAAAAAAAACACAGAGGCTGATATATATTACTGACATAGAAGTCCATGATAAACAGGATGGAGCAAAGTAGGGTTACAGGTGTGAGTATGTGAACCATTGGATTCATTCTGATATTATTACTTATTATTGTTATTATTTCCATATGAAGCACTACAAACCTACTTTTGCCCCTCCTTTATTGTTGAATGAAGGCAGTGGGAGTGGCAAAGCAATCAAGATTGTTTTATTTTTTATTTTTTAAAAATAAATGGGTGAGAGAGAATGTGTGTAAAATAGAAAAGCAAGTCTGAAAAGATGCACTTGAAACCAGAAACCTGGGGAAAGAAAGACCTATACTGTATATTTTTTTAAAGACACCTTTTCTTTTTCCTTTCTATTCTTCTGTGTTATTTGAAAGTATTAAACAGGCAGATATTACTTTCAAAATTAAAGCCTTAATAAAGTATTTTTTTACTGTGTCAAAGAAAAATTAAAATAAAAGCTTGAACTAAGAAAATGATAGCTTTGGGGTAGGAACTTAGCAGCTGTAATCACATTGTTTTCTAAGGGTTATCAGGAAAAACGTGATCTTGAAGCTGAGCCTTAGTAAGCAATGCCAAAATGTTCATTTAGCTCTAGATCACCTCAAGAAAAAGCTGGTAACAATTAATAGGAGAAAGTTTTTATTAAATTATAAAAATCTTAGGCTAAAATGACCCTCACAAAGTCTTCTGTCCCCAGATAGGTTTCATCTAAAGAAATGTATAAACTTGAACATTTAACCTTAATTAAAGAGCTTCAGAAAAGGGTTTTATGTAACTTTTGTCGATTCCTTTGGACACTTTCCTTGTATATTCACTTCCTTCCACCACTGAGCAACACACAAATAGAGATACTGGGTGATCAACTTGTCCTGGTTTACACAAGACTATACTAGTTTTAAAAGTCCCACATCTCAGGGACTTCTTAGTCCTGAGATGGCTAATCACTCTAAAAATAATACAATCCAGAAATGTGGATCACTATTCATTTCGAGGAGTTAACTGTTAATTTGAAATGGCAGCAAAACACTAATAAAAGTCAGAAACATCGAGGAAAGAACTCCTGCCCCTACATTCACCTGCTGCTTAATTTGGGGGAAATTAATGTAAGCAACAGTTCCTTCATCTGTATAGCACATAGATAAGTACAATCATATTACAAGATTCTTGCCTGAGCGACCTAAATACACATGTGAAAACGCCTGGCACATTATACATTCCCAACAAATGTTAGGGATTTCTTTTCTCTTTTTTTAAAGTGAATAATTTCAGGAGGGAATTCTGGTTACTGTTTAATCATTTTCTTTAAATGGAATCCCATGCAAACGCATAAAATAAGACTGTCCTATGTATTAATTATTTTAAACAACAGATGAAGTTTAATGCTCAAAAACAGCAATTGAACTTTTTTTTTTTTACCTGAATATTGTTGAAATCTACTTTCATAATTTCAAAGCACTCTGTCAAAGCCAAATATCCTCCAGGAATTCTACTCATCTTTTCAGTTGTATAAGGTTCAACTGTTTCCTCGGTATCTACAGAAGAATAAGTTGGACTCTGAAATTTCACATTTGTTGGCAAACAGATCCCAGCAATGTCCTTAGTTCCCACTCTGATGAAAGAGGAAATAAGAGAGGGGAGGGAGAAAGATGGGGTTCTTTTTTAGAATCAAGAAGCATCATCTAGTATTGAATCCATCAAAAATAAACATAAAAATGAAATAAAACTTCAGAAACCAAGTTTTCCTAAACATAATCATACACCTAATCCCTAACTATAAAGGAAAACTGATAATAGGTCTACATTACAATTAAGAACTTCTGCTCATCAAAAGATAACCAACCCTCACTTCTCAGTAGTTAGATCGATGGCCTCTGGACGGAAGGGTCATGGGTTCGATTCCAGATCAAGGGCACATACCTTGTTGCAAGTTCGATCCCTGACCACCTTCAGGGGACACATGCAAGAGGCAACCAAGAAATGTGCCTCTCTTCTCTCTTCTTTCTCTCTCTCTTTTTCTCTCTCAAAGATACCCTCCCCTTCCATTTTCTCTAAAAAAAAAAATCAATGAAAAAACTATCCTCAGATGACAATTTAAAAAAAAGTATCCAGTAAGACAGCTAATAGTTAAGCCGTTAAATAGAAAAAAATTTGTAATGTAATTCAACAAAGTGCTCATATCCAAAATACATTTTTAAATTCCTACAAATAAAAAAACTGAAATTGACAAAAGACTTAGACACTTCACAAAAGAGCATAACCAAATGACCAATAAGCAAAGAAAAAACAAATATTTACTGATATTTTTGAAACAAAATATAATTTACACACAAACACACACACACATTTACTTACACAAAGCTAACATTCAACCAGTATACTCTAATTCAGCCAGTGTTCTGATTAAGGCCACTATCTGTTTGGTCAGTGCACTGTGTCCTACCAATCACTAGGTATTTTTGCATATCACCCTGTAATATGCATAGAAAAGTATAAGGAAGAATATATAACAAAGATGGACAGCAGTTATCTGGATGATTTTTTTCTTTAGGACTTTTTTTCAACTTATTTTTAGAGCAAGAGGAGTGGAGAGGAGAGGAGAGAAACATCACTGTAAGAAACATTAATTGGCTGCCTCCTGCACACCCTCTACAGGGTTTGAGCCCAACCCAGGCATGTGCCCTGACCAGAAATGGAACTGGCAACCTTTAGGTGCACAGAATGACAACCAACCGAGCCACATGGGCCAAGGGCAGGATGATGATTATTTTACTCATCAGTATTTGCTAAAACATTTGTATGTTATATTTACTACTAAGTAATTGGAAGGGAGGCCTCCTTAAAAAGTCCTCACAAAATATGGATCAATATTTTAGCAAAATAAAACATTCACGATGCTCAAGAACATGTAACCAAGAAACTTAACTAAAAAAACCTTTATATCATAGTTAATAAGTAAATCTTAGCACCTCATGGATAGAAAGATGCTTAAATTTCATTCCCCTCAATCATAAAACATTTACTATTAATAAAGTTATTAAGAACGAATGAGAGAAATAAATTGAATTATTTTCATGTTGGAAATTTTTACTTCACTTTCATCTAAAATCAGTGAACTTAATACTTTCCTACATGAATCTATTGCATATCAAAAGTTTATTAAGTTGTATCAAAATTAATTTTCCACTAGGAAATTAAAGCTGGTTTGAATCCTAATTTTAAAAAATTCAAAAAGTAAATTAAAACCTGAATAAAACATCATGAATTTAAAGGTCAGAAAACTACAAATTCTCTTCCAGATAAATATTCATTAAATAAACCTTTAAAGTATAGTCTATCCGTTCAATTATGATTTTTTTAAGTATTTACTATTTCAATAATCACTTACCTATAATGTCTTCTTATCTCTGCACATTCTACTGCCATGCCAAATATAATAGCACTTGCTGGTATAACTTTCCCATACTTTTCACAGTTACTATTTTCACCTTTGCTCTAAAAATATAACAATAAAGATTAGATTCAGTTACATGTATGCAAAAATATGTAATGACAAACTCTAAAAATTATTAAGAAAACTAAAGAACAATAGGTAAGAATAAGCATATTATGGTTTATTTTTCTTCAAATGTTTATTTTCATTGCTCTACTTATGTACTTATAAATATATTACATATCCATTTTTTAATAGTACAAACAGGAAAGGAAGGAGGGAAAGGGAATTATAAGGGTACAAGTATGCATACGGTAAAAAACTACTGGATATTGACGTGAGAAGTTAAAAATCACCATTATCTACTTGAAAAACAAACTGCTCTTCTTTTCAACCTTTAATTAGCTACTTTAAATCCAAACCACTTTCTGTAAGTAGTGAATTCTTATTACATGTTAAAATCATTTCGTTCATAATATATGTTACATAAACCAAATCTTCAATTTGTAGGCCACTGTAAAAGATTTTAATGCAAAATATAATTTGGTAATAACAAGAGTTAATTAGTAGCCTGGGTCAACTAGTACCTTAAAACCATATCAAGATGGTATTTCTAAACTCTCGATAATTTGCCAAAATTTCAAGCAGTGAGGGCTGTGAGACTGAAAATTCTTCCTTTTTCAATCTCACTCAAGAATCCAATGGTCAGTCAGTCCCTTCACAATACAATCTCAATTCCTATGAATTCCTTTTTGCCTGTGTACCCCATTTGGGCACACAAGTATATACTGCATTATGTTATTAAATGTTTGTGGGTGTATTTTTTATAGACTTATTGTGATAGGGACTCAATAAGTATGTTAAAATAATAAATTCTGTATCCAATTTACCTATTTTTATGCTGCTTACCTTTGGCTGCAAAAGTAAGTGCTCCCATGCATGAATCAAACTCTCCACAATTCCTTCTCCAAATAAACCTGCATCGACAGTTTCTGTTACAACTAGGGACACTCTACAGAATGATTTTTTAAAAATATATGTAAGTAAAATATCATGCTTTTATATAAAGATGTCAAAGCTGAGAGAAAAAAGGATGAGTATGTTATAGAAACAGTCTACAAGTAAAATTTCCTAACTAATTTCATTTTTAATATTTACTCTTCACTCTTTAAACTTGAAGAACTTGACTCTAATGTTCCTCAGGCTCCTCTGTATTCCATTAATTTCACTTGACTCTGCTGCCCCCTCAGACTATTTTCATTGCCTAAATCCTTAAGAGTGGCTCATACCCATTAATTAACTAGTCCCTCTCCTTAATGTTGACTAATTGGATTTCTATGCACAACACTATATAAAAATACTCTGCATCATTAATGACTCCCCTACTTATCCAAATAAATAATCTTTACCAATTTTCATTTTCCTTGATCTACAAATAATATTCAATGCAGGTGAAAAGTCCTGCCTCTCAAATTCCTTCTCTACCTTCATTATCCATGTTTACCGCTTACATGTTCATTATGCCTCTCCTGTTACTTCTCTTGCTTTTTACCCACTACCTGTGAGTTTTCATGAAAGTCTAATCCACAGAGCTCTGATCTTCATTTTTTCTTTCTAGAAAATTTCATTCAAAGACATACCAAAATGATTCTTCTCCCTTCTCTAAACTTCTTTAGCATTTATTGTATCAGTGTAATTAGAAGATTTAAAAAAAACAAACACGTTTCATGACTATTCCTTATCTTCCTATCTAGATTATAAGGGCCTTGAAGAAAAAAAAAAAAAAAAAACTTTAGTATCCTCCCCAGTGTCTAGACCCAATATATATACAGAAATTTTCAGTACTTATAATTACATACGTTTACAAAGTAGAGAGTATTGCAAACATTTAATCCAACATCTTAAATCTTTAGATTTGTTCAAGGTCAAAATAAATCAATAATGGAATCTGTATTGGAATCCTTCTGCAACACTATCTGTGAGAAAAATTTATTTATTTATTATTGTTATTATTATTATTTAGAAAGAGAGGAAGGGAGAGAGAAACATCGACTGGTTGCCGCCAACTGGGAATGGAATCCTAAACCTGGATATGTGCCCTGACAGAATGGAACCCACCACCTTTTGGTGTATGGAACGATGCTACAACCAACTAAGAGAAGTAAAATGTAAATAACTCTGATTCATGGTATGGACTGAATTGTGTGCCACCAAAATTCATATAAGTCCTAACTCACAATATGACTGTATTTGGAGAGAAAGTCTTTAGGAGGGAATTAAGAATAAATGAGGTTATAAAGGTAGAACTGGTATCCTTATAAAAGTAAAAGAAACACCAATAATCTCTCCCTCTCCTCACATGAACAGAAAAAGGCCATTTGGGAACACAGCAGGAAAGCAGCCATCAGCCATCTGCAAGTTAGAAAAAAAATTCTCACTAGACACTAAATTTACCAGTACCCTTTGATCATGGACTTCTAGCCTCCAGAACTATGAGAAAATAAATGTTTGTTGTTTAAGCCATACAGTCTGCAGTATTTTGTTACAGTGCCCTGAACAGACTAAGACAATTCTGGACACTGTTTCTATAAAATGGGTATAATTATCTGTTTCAACAATACAGTAGTACTTCTTTGTAAGTACTATGTAAATATAAACATTATCATACATATATGAAAGAAGACTTTTTGAAATCATAGTCCAAATGATAAGGATTCTATATAATAAAAGGCAAATAGAACGGTGGAACAACTGGAACAACCAGTCACTATGACATGCACTGACTACCAGGGGGTGTGTGTAGAACATAGTGGGCACTGGCTGTGGCCGATGGTGAAGCAGGTGAGCAGTGCCACCAGACCAAGGCAGGGCACCAGTCACTATCATTGGGGCGAACCTCTGGTAGTTACTGAAAATTCTTTGCTCCCGCCTGTCCCGGTCCTGCCCAGTACTTGCATCTGCTGCCAGTGCCAGCTCCGCTCGTACCCACAGCTGGTGCCAGCCACCAGCGGGTGCGAGCAGCAGCTGACAGCCATGATCACCCCTGAGGGCCTCTCCACTTTCCTCTGCTCCTGAGGGGCAATCAGGGCAGCAGCCACCATTCACACCTGCTGACAGTGTGCACTTGCACCCACTGCTGGCGCTTGCCCCAATTGCTCGGCGATGTCAGGGGTGTGAGCAGAGCCAGCACTGTCAGCATGTGGAAGCAGTGGCAGCAGGAGCAGGGCTGCCAGAGACGGGACTGGGGGCCGTGGTGGGAGCAGTCAGGCAGGTGCATGGAGGATGGGCTGAGACCGCCCATGTGCCTACTGCAGCCCATATTTCTTTTCAAGGTGCACAAATTCATGCAGTGGGCCCCTCGTATAAATATAAGCCCCATTTCAAAATAAACTGAGTTGAAAGAAGATGAGAAGATAAACTATCCAAGAGAGGTAGTAAAGCAAGTACCACCTAGAGAAAACTCTTCATCTAAAATGACAGTGTTGGGCCAGTTGATTTTAAACCCCTTATATTTCCAAAACCCCCTTACTCCTGCAATATGGGCCAAAATGAGATAACACACTAAAAAGCCAAGACTTTTAATGATAATATTCAAAGCATATGAAAGGGCTTAAGCCATTGAAAGCTGAAATTCCCAAAATGTTCAATTTAGCCAAACAGTTTAACACAAAATGTAATAAGTCCACCAAGGTTGATCAACTCATTTTATTATTTTAGAGTAGAATTTTTAAAGTTATTGACTACACAGGAGGTATTAATCCATCTTTATAACTAGAACACTAAAATTAACAAAGGCAAAGTAACTTGCTAAAGGTCAAGTTCATTTATTAAGTTCCTTGCACAAATTTTTCTCAAAATCATTAAATTTTTATTTTGAAGAATATGACCTGCCCTAACTGGTTTAGCTCAGTGGATAGAGCATCAGCCTGTGGATTGAAGGGTCCCAGGCTCAAGTCTGGTCAAGGACATATGCCCAGGTTGCGGGCTCGATCTCCAGTATGTAAGCAACCAATCAATGATACTTTTCTCACTGATATTTCTATCTATCCCTCTCTCTTCCTTCCTCTCTGAAATCAATAAAAATATATTTAAATATATACACTGAGTGGTCAGATTATTATGATCTCTGAATGCATAATAATCTGGCCACTCTTGTGTGTGTGTGTGTGTGTGTGTGTGTGTGTATTAGATAGAGGCCATGTGCATGAATTAGTGCATAGGTGGGGTCTGGCCAGCCTGGCTAGGGAGAGGGGACATAAGGCAGTTGGCCGGCCTACCTGCTGCTGGTAGAACTCCTGATTGAGGGGACAATTTGCATATTAGGCTTTTATTATATAGGATATACACTGAGCGGCCAGAGTATTATGCATTCAGAGATCATAATAATCTGGCCACTCAGTATATATATATGACCTTATGGCCCTATCGTGCGTTTCTCAGTAGTTAGAGCATTAGATGGCACAATAAAGGGTTGCAGGTTCGATTACTAGTGAATGGCATGTACCTGGCTTGCGGGTTGAATCTCCCCAGGTCATGGTGTGTGGGAGGCAACCAATTGATGTGTCTCTCTCAAATGATGTTTCTCTCTCCTCCCCCCGCGCCACCTCCCCGCCCTACTTCCGCTTCACTCTCTGAAAACAATAGAAAAAAATATCCTCAGGTGGATTAACAAGAACAGCAAAAGAATATGACCTTCTATTAAAACCAATCTTATGCTAAACTATCCTATATATCCATATCTTTACAGTATAAGAGTTTTAGTATTTTTGTTTGGACTAGAAACCAAATATCTTACTTTTTAAAAAATAAAATAATGGAGTATAAATACTAAAATTAGTTCACATTATAATACCTTTCAGGAATGTGTTTTGGAACTTCTATGTCAAGCGACTTCATATGTAAGAGTTTGATTCCTGCTTCCATCTTGTTCGCTGCCACTACATCACATGCAAGCTCATACATGGTCTGAGATAACTCACAGGCATACACCGAGTGTGCTCCAGCTCTTTTAGCAAACATACTGCAAAGGGAAAAGTGCTTCATCAAAGAAAATATTAATAGTCCACTTTTTTCAAGTGTTAGTGGAATTGTGATATTTAAACATGGGCTTTCTTTTTATTCTTTAACACAACCATTATTCATTCTATATTAAAAAGATGAACTAATATTCTTATCAAGAAATAAATCATGATGTCCAGCAGATTAAGAAGACACAATAGGCATGAAGAATGCTAATAGACTTAAATAACTAGATTCAACCAGAATATTAATATAAAAATATTACTGAAACTCATTATTCAAAATTCCAATAACCACCCCAAATTTTTCTTAACAGTTAAGTCCAGTTCTTGATAAAGCAAAAACTACAGTGAAAAATATAATAGCTGTATTAATTATCATAACAAGATTATGAGAAATAAATTAAACTCTATTTTTAAATTCCACAGTAAAATATTCTATATTTGGTAAAATCTTTAATTTACATTAGTATACAGGTTTATGTAATTAAAACACAAGTACAACAAACCTTAGTATTCCAGTTCCTGCTCCAATATCCAAAACACTTTTGTATCCTGAACAAACTGCCTTTTGGATTGCTGCGTTATAAATCGTATTCCTTTTGGTGTCATTAAGCATGATAAAGTGCCAACGTTCCACCAACCAATTTGCAACACGATAGAAGTTCTCCTTTGCATCACTGAAATCAGGGTTTAGCTTCACCGCTTTATGAAAATACCCAGCTGCTTCATCTCTAAAGCCCATTCTAGAGTAAAAAATGAAAGACAAAAATGTTACCTATAGGCTATCAGTTACAGTGCCTTCATTCATGTCACTCATGGGGCCTGAGAATCCCTCACCAGCGCATCAAATTCTACTCAACCCAACTGTCATCTCCTTTGGGAAGTCTTCAGTGAGAATTGCAATCCTTCATCACTTCTTACTTTTCTGAACCCCTATTATATTTATGCATCCCAGGACCCTAACATGTGTTTAACTATAAATTACTATTATAGCATAGTATGGTAGAAGCTCTCAAAGTCATCCTTCATTTAACCAACCTAATAGAACACCAGTGTTTTCTAAAAGCCATTCTCTTTGTAAAAGCTACTAATACCTATGGCTAGTAGGCTCCTCTCTGGGCTGCCTACATACCATTTCTCTCAGCAACTGAGTTGAATGGTTATCAAGAGTCAGTTGAATTTGCTGACAGACCAGTTTATATCAGTTGTACTTGTTAACATCATTACATATTTTACTTGAATATTACAGAAATGAAATAAATATGACTGCAATAAAAAGAGCCAATGTTTCTAAAAACAGTAAGCTAAATGCTTTGGAAAAACTCAAAGGTGAGTCACCCAAAAAATTACAACTGAATTCCATGTGATAAAATAAAAAATAGAAGACAAAAGGAAAAATCAAACCATCCAGAATCATTAGAGTTTCTTAAACTATCTATAATGAAGATAGACAGTTCACCCCTTTTGAAGTACCTAATCTTTTATGGACCAACTAGAGGCCCAGTGCTCAAATTGTACACCAGTCAAGTCCCTAGGCCTGGTTTGTGGGATCAGTCTGAAACCGGCTCTCCAACATCCGCCAAGGAGTCCCAGAAAGGATGCAGGCCAGACCGAGAGACCCCACAGGTGCACAATCAGGGCCAGGGAGGGACACAGGAGGGCTCCAGGGCATGTCTGGCCTATCTCATCCAGTTCAGATGGCCATACCCCAGCAGCAAGCTCACCTACCAGTTAGAACATCTTCCCCCTGGTGGTCAGTGCACGTCATAGTGACTGCTCGACCGGTGGACTGTCTGCCCCTGGTGGTCAGTACACGTCATAGTGAGCAGTTGAGTGGCCTTAGCATATCATTAGCATATTATGCTTTGATTGAATGGCCAACTGGATGACCAGACACTTAGCATATTACGCTTTTATTATATAGGACTAGAGGCTGGTGCACAAAATTTGTGCAGGGGTGTGTGTGTCCCTCAGCCCAGCCAGCCCCTTTCTAATCTGGGACTCCTCAAGGAATGTCCGACTGCCCGTTTAGGCCTGATCCCAGTAGAATCAGGCCTAAACAGGAAGTTGGACATCCCTCTCACAGTCCAGGCTCCCAAATGCTCACCTGCCTGCCTTCCTGATTGTCCCTAACTACTTCTGTCTGATAGCCTGATCACCCCCTAACCACTCCCCTGCCAGCCTGATTGCCACTAACTGCCCTCCCCTGCAGGCCTGGTCCCCCCAATTTCTCTCCTCTGCTAGCCTGGTCACCCCCAACTGTCCTCCCCTGCAGGGTTGATCACCCCCAACTTCCCTCACTTGCAGGCCTGGTCTCCCCCAACTGCTCTCCCCTGGAGGCCTGGGTCTCCCCAAATGCTCTTCCCTGCAGGCCCGGTCACCCCCAACCTCCCTGCACTGCAGGCCTCGTC
>PVJN01038890.1:0-20093 GCA_004026805.1 Lasiurus borealis
CTCCATTTCTTTTGTTTTTGATCCCTTCCCTTGTTTTGGCATTTTCACTTTGTCGGGGAAACTTTTTTATTTGCAAGACCACAGAAGCCTCTGTTGAGCTTGGGATGGGTGGAGTCTCAGGGCTTAAGGGACCGCCTTGCCTTCCAGTCGGCCCCGCCCTCCACGGCCCCCGAGTCTCACGTGACTGGGTAATCCCTGGGGCGGTCCTGTGCGCGCGCGCCCGCAGTGCCTCTAGACCGCTGCCTTTCCAGCTCCCCTGCTCCCCTGCATACCAGGACCACACGAGTCTAGGTCTCCAGGGTTTCTCCCGAATCAGGGGCCCAGTGGACTCAGAAGTGGCAGAGTTGGGAGGGTCTGTCTCCCGCCCAGTCTCAAAAGCCAGCGACAGAATCAGCAATCTGTCCTCAGTGTGGCGCCGGCGCCCTGTGTGTGCGTGCGTGCGTGACCGGGACCAGACCCTCCTATCTTTTGCGACTCCCCTAAATTTCCATGCACTTCTCCCTTTTCACAGTCCAAACTCCCCCCGTATGAGTTTCAGCTGGATCTGGGGGTTAGTGTCGTAGGATAAGGGGTTCAATGCCGTTGGGAGTCTCCGTTTCCCTTCCATCAGAAAAAGCCAGCCAGGTACTCGGGCACCCGCTCTCCCAGCGCGCGCGTCTCCGTACTTCAGCTTTTTGCAGTTCCTCTGGGTGTCTGTGAGCCCCTCTCTTTCCTTCTAGCTGTAGAACTTCCACTCAGCCAGCTTTCCTGTGGTTCTGGATGATGTCTGTTCTGTCTTTTAGTTGTAGTTTTGAAATTGTTGTGCGAGGCAGCAGTGTAGGTGTTTACCTATGCCGCCATTTTGGCTCCTTCCTAAACTAATTTTTTATTGACTTAGATTAACGTTCAGTAATTGGATAGACAGATTTGTTTCATTTGAAGTATGCAGACCCAGTTTATTTAGAGACTGCTTATTCTAACTTCTCAATATCTGAGTTTATTGAAAATATCCTCAGTGTGATTCAAAATACCAACTTCAAAAGATATGATAAGAAAAAGTTAACATAGCTTTTCTTGAAGACCCTCCTTTTCTCCATCCCTAGTTCAATCCCAAGTACAAAATAAAAAAATCCCAGAGAGAGGTCCTTGCTTGCTCTGATCTCAGGCCTTGACTCCCTGACTGGTTGAAAGTTGACATTTGGGGTGTTGTCAGGTTTTACTTTATCGGAATTTATTGATCCTCAGATTTTCCTCATAGTTAAGGCAGAGGCAGCAGATGTCATAAAAGTAGTCAGATTTTCCAATGTTTTCCCACTATGTCCCGCTCAGTAACCATCCTCATAAAATGACTTTCTCTCTGGACTCCTCAGAGCATGGTGCCCCATGTGTGAACTTTTAGAGTAGTCGCCTAAAATTTAAAAGCGTCGTCAAATGTGATTTTCTTTTCCAGCCTACATTTTCCAGGGCTTGCTGTGAGATCATCACTCATTAAATGGTTAAATAGCAATGAAAACTATAAGAAGGACACTTGCAAAAAATTTCTCAACCTACCTTGCAAAAGGCCAAGTTTGCAGTACATTCTCCGCATTACTTTTTTTTTTTTAAGTGCTCTTTCTGGAGAGCTGTCTAGAGAAACAGAAGCATTGTGACCTTCACCAAGGATTAAAAACTCGGAAGGAGGGAGAAAAACACTCTCCCAAGCCTTAGCTGAGAAGAGGTAGAAAAAGCTGCAGGAGGAGTTTACACTCAGAGTAGAAAGTATTAGCAAATACTGAAAATAATTTGCTGTGTGTGGACCTTAATAAAAAAGACAGCCTAATATTTACACAGCTCCTTCCACTCAGAGAACTCCAAACATGACCTCCCCTTTCAGCAGGCAACCTTGGATTCATTGACTCATCCCTTTCCTGCCCAGGGAGGGGCGGGTGGCGGTCCAGGGCCTCAGTCACTGCTGTCTCCTGACTTCCTCTTCCCCTCAGAGGTGCACAGAAGTGGCACCCGGGTTAAGAGTTCATTCCAGCAGAACTGGTCCTCAGTCAACTGCTTTAGAAACTTTACCCGAGACAATCTCCATACCGTCCGTCAAGACTCCAATTAATTCTCCACAAGCTCCCTAATGGTCTTTTTTCTTAACTGTGTTCAACTTAAGCCCTTACAGTCTGAATTTCATCCTACTTTTATTTTTTTCTATTACATGAGCTGGAGAATAGCCAGTCATCCGTGTCTTAAATCTCCTTTTGCAGAGCAATTAATAGAAATAATTCTGATTCTTTCATTCTACCCCTCCAAGCAAAATAATTTTGTTTTTTAATCCCTTTTCATACTCTTATCTGATGCCATTTCTTACCATTTTTGCCAAGCCTTGTAGTCCCTCCTCACTTGAATCTTGTTGGTCACTGAATATAGTCCTTTCCGAAAGTTCTGACCATCACCAATAAGTCAGAAGTTGCTCTCCTGGCTGCCTCACTTGCTTATGCTCCAGCCTTGAACTGGCCTTTCGGAAACCACTTTTGGTTTCTGACTCATGTTTAACTTTGGATACCCAATTCCTTGAACACATACAAAACCAATATTGCACTCGGTCAGTCACTTTTTCTCCTTGCTCTGCCGCCACCCTAACCTTCCCCCATTTGTTTGGTTTCCTTAGCAGTTTGGCAAATTGGATTTGAGCTATAACACTACCTTTTCCTGGTTTGAGGATATGAATCTGGTTACAGAGAAACTCTGCCATGAAGTCCGCCTAATTATCAGACTTTTCTCTGTGCCAGCAGCATCCTTTAGCTACCAATATTGTCCACTTCCCCACAGTTTATTCCAAAATTTAGAGAAATACAGAGAGCTATATAATCAAGACAAGTTTCTCAAACCTTAGAAATGGGCACTGTTTCTGGGGAAAAAATTAATAAGGTAAATATGTTAACCTAAAATAACCTAAGTTATTGAAATATTACTTAAATGTTACTTAAATATCTATAAGTTACTTAAATATCTCTAAATCCAGCTATAAACTCCTTATATCTATAGCTCTTCTATAACTATTAAATCTAAATGAAGTTATAAAGTAGGTATAAACCAAAAAGATACATTAAAATAAAGTAGTTTAATATAGACAATGAGGTTGCTTGTTGGAATAAAACTATCTCGCTCAATGTGGAAAGGATACTAACTGCAATGGCAAAGGTCCTCTTGAGCTCTGCACACCTATATTACCGTTTGTGATGTGGTAACACCTTTTTCCAATGCATTTATCCATCCAAATTTCTGCAAAGCCTTTGACCATGGACTATCTGTTGGTCTTCACTTGGCCAGAACTCATTATGTAGGGTTTAAATTTACCTCTCTTCTTTCCACCAGCCCTCTGTGGCAATATGTCATTTTCATGGTGTCCCATCAAATTATTAACGCATTAGTTCACTTAAAAGATTAAAGCCTTACTTTATGATAATGTCTTTAGTTGAAAATTATTGATATAAAAGTGAAGTTTTGTCATTAATTCAGATGAAATAATTTAACATGAATTCAGCGGTAGACACATTGGTGATCAGTTTAAAAACAGAACAAACCATCATAGGTAGCTAAGAGAAGCTTTCTAAAATTTTTTAAGTGTCTTGGAATTGTGGTAGGGATCAAAAGCCAACCTAGATGTACATTTGCATATATAAAAATAAATGCAGGTGCTAAAAACTGCAAACACAGGTTCATTATCCAAATGATAAATAAAAATCTGCTTGTTTTTTCTTGTCATCAAAATGGAAATATGGAAGTTAGAGTTTTTCATTGGGAATTCACAGAGACTATGGCTTTGGAATCAGAGAAATTTATCTTGAAAAATAACAAAGATTTTTGGAGTAGAAAGAAGCCCTTGAAAATGTCTGTGGGAACTAGATCATCTTGGTTAATCCCCTTTACTTAGACCTAAGGAAGTTAAATTGTTGGTTAGTGAAGGATTCAGGTTTCCAGATTCCAATTTTAAAACTAACATTTACCACATTGTTTTACATTTTATGATGCCACATCCCATTGATAACTTGCACATTCAAAGCCTCCTAACTCTCAAAAAATGTTCTTATAAGCCAACACATATATCCTTAACAATAAATCCTATAAAATGTTACCACTTCAATCCACTTAAGTGATCCTATATAATAAAGAGGTTATATGCAAATGGTCGTTACACCATGATGCATAACGACCAAACAGCAGGAGGGTGGGGCAGAGAGATGCCAGCAGGCCTGGTGGCCTCCTGAGGCAAGCAGCAGTGAGCTACTCGTGCACTGATTGGTGCACTAGGCTACTAGTTCTTTAATTAATGTCTTATTTATCAAAACTTCCCCCTTAAAGCTCTCCCATGATTTTTCTGGTGCTTCTCTCTCTTTCATCCGTCTGCTCTTCTGATTGCACTTGTTTTACCTTCCCTGGTTTTTCTTCCCAATTTTAAAAATATTAACACTCCTTGGGATTTTATCATTGTTCTTGTTCTTTCTTTGCAATGTATAATCTTTATGATGATTTCATGTGGATCTGTGTGCAAACGATGCCCAAATACGTCTCTGTAACCCATCTCTTTTCTGGGGTCCGGATAAGTATTTCTTTAACATTTGAGAGATAAGCATACCAAAAGCCAGAGATGTAATAATAATATTTTTTATATATAGGAGGAAAAAGAAAAAGGAAATAGAGTTTAAGAAGGAAATAGTCAGCTGGGTCAGATGCCATGGTAGTGTCAAATAAAATAAGAACAGAAGTATTCTTTAGACTTAGCTCGTTGGAGGTCACTGGGACCTTAGCAAGAGCAAATTGGGATCATAAGAAGACTTAAATGGGTTGATAAGTGATTTAAAGGAAGAAATGCAGCTTGTCAATGTAAAGAAAGCTCTAGCCGTTTAACTATAGAAAAAACGAGAGAGGGAGAAAAGTGACTAAACACTAATCTGGGATCTGAAAAAGGTCAAGATTTATTAGCAAAGAAGGAGGAGTCAAGATGGAAAAGAAGCAAAAGAAACAAGAGAGAGGAAGCCACATGCCCAACCAAATATGGTAGGCCAACAAGCCCTAGGCAGGGGAAGAGCTGCCTCTTGCATTGACTAAGAACCATGTATGTGATGGTGGTTGTGGTATAGTTCCAGTTGAACTCTACAGGGTGGGACAAAAGTAGGTTTACAGTTGTTCATATGGAAAACAATATAATAAATAATAATGAAATAAGAATAAATTATAATAAATAAGAATGAAATAAGAATGCTTACAACTGTAAACTTACATTTGCCCCTCCCTGTATGTTGACAAGTTGCCTAAAAAGAAATGGCTGCGATCATTAGGCAGGACTTTTTTAAACTGAAAAGTAGAAGTCCTGCTTTCTCCTTTCCAGGTAGTCCTTGCACATCACCATTTGGTGCTCAATCTAGCATGACTCCTGCTTTATATATTTGGGCTGCAGAAGAGGAGAGTCCCTGTTATCTCTTTAATTTGAAGTCATGATTTTTCTGTGAACTGTTCTAATCTCGGCTTTACCAGCAGATGGGTTTTCACCTAAAATAAGGCTGGCTTCACACTTACTAGTTTTCCACCTAAATTCTCTTTTATAGGAAGATGAAAGGCTAGGGGTTGGATTTTTTCACTTTTTTTGTGATTACTTGCTGCAGAAGTTTCCAGACTTGATATATGCATCTGTAAAATACCTAACTGCAAAGGCTACGGCACCCAGCCCTACTGCTCTCTCTGTCTTGCCAAGCCCTGGCAATGTTTGCATAGGGCCTGGGGACTTAAGCACCCTGTCTCAGCATACCTGCTCATGAAGGTTCTAAACACCATTTTTCTAAAGAGGGAGTAATACTCCTGCAATCAAGCCCTCTCTTTCTGACTATCCATGTCTTTCAGGTCGTGTACACATTCTCCTTTCCTCCTAAGACCACTTTTCAGCAACAAGGCAACTGTTCTTATATTAAAATTCCCTCCTTACCAAACAAGAGTACATTTGGAAAACCAGTATTTCTTGGAAGGAGAAAATGAGAGTCCAAGACTCATGTCAGAGTCATAGACAGTCACGAGGGAGGGTGGATTCAGGCAGCCGCAATTGTTTCTTCCCTGAAGCAGATATGCAGCTTTCGGGTTGAACTGAATTTCTCAGGACAATAAGTTGAGAGTTGCGATGTTCTCAGCTCTTCTTCCAGGACTTTCTTCTAAGTAAATGTTGATCAAATATTTTAATAGCACGGCTTGAAGAGATGCCAAATTAGTAGCCTATCCAGAAAACCCAGTGTCTTGGTTCCCTTGCTCCATGGTGACAGATCATTCAGAATTCATCACCTCCTAAAACTAGCTTGTATTGCTCTTTCTCTAACGTATTTCCTTATCGTTGCCAGCATTCAGACTCATCAGTCACTTCTCTGATGACATGTATCCTCCCAAGGTCTTCCTGAGTTTTCCTTCTTTTGACCTGGCATTCTACTTGTGAAAAATATTTCATTGTAAACTCTCTCTTCCAAAATATGCTAAATAAAACTGAGCTCTATACCTTTTGGGGGTCCCTCTATGTCACCTCCCCATTCAGAGAAGGGCCAGTTTTCTTTGGGCAGGAGGTTGTAAACATATGGAATTTGTTACCGGAGAGTTGGTTCAGGCTGTTTCCGATCCCTCAGCCAGTTCCCTAACCATGACAAAACATTCCCCACAATCTCATCATGACTCATTTTTATTTTTAAATAACCCCTGGTGTAGAATTTTGTCAAGGATTTTCGCAAGGTTAAAGAAATTATGTTCGCATGCTTATTGACCCCCTCAGTAAGTAAAGTTTTAAATAGAATTTTAGTAGATTAAGCACATTTTCTCCTCACAGAAATCTCTGGCTATGTTTGCTGAATAACTCATGACTTCCCTGTAATATATGAATATAAATTTATCTAAATCTTAATGTGGACTTATCATGGTACTCAGTCCTAGGAGGGGATAGAAAGAAGTAGAAAGGAATAGTCTTTGGTATTAAACAGCTTAAAATCAAGTTAGAGAAACTAAAGGAAATTGCAAAATCATTAGGGAGCAACAAGATAGGCAAGTCCATGTGATAGTGACTAAATTATAAAAGGAAATCAGAAAAAAAAGTCTGTTTGAAGGAAGATAGAAAATTTTCAGAGAGCAGAGCCCTTGGCTTTGGTCTCAAAAGCTGAGTAGGCTTGATAGAGATGGGGAACAAGGGTTATGTGGGGCTTCAGGCATTCCAGAAATAAAAGACAGAGAGACAGCGAGCAGACACTTCAAGGTAAGATCCTGGTTAGAGAGAAGGAAACATGTGAAGGAGTCTGATAAGTTGGGAGAAACCATATTAAGCAAGGCCTGAAACAACCAGCTATAAGAGTTAATGCTGATAAGGTAGGTGATAGTTATTAAAGACTTTGGAGCATATTTGAGAGTTTAATGTTACCAAGAAAGAAAATAGAAACAGTCTAACAAAAGGCTATCAGAGCAAGCCAAAACTGAGGATTCTTTTTTTAAAAGTATATGCCAAAATAGGGCATGGAAATATGAATGAAGATAGAAATGAAAGAGTTCAAGAAGGAGAATGGGAGATGCACGGAATGGTAATAAAGGACATGAAATTCTAACGGAATTTCTCTTGACACCAAAATCTACCTGTTTTGTAGGGCTGTCATGGCAAAGTACTGAGAGAAATACGTGGCTTATAAGAACAGAAACGTATTTTCTCAGAGTTCTGGAGGCTACAATCCCCAAATCAAGGTGCTGGTAGGCCCATACTTGCCCCAACGGTTCTCAGAAGAATCCTTCCTGCCTCTGCAAGCTTTGGGTGGTTCCTGGCAATCCATGCCGTTCCTCAGTTTATAGCAGTGCAACTCCAGTCTCTGCCTCCTTCTTCACATGGGCTTCTTCCCTGCGTGCTTGGGTTTCCACGTGGTCTCTCCTTATAAAAACAACAATCACTGGAGTTAGGGCCCACTTTAATCTAGTATGACTTCTTCTTAACTAATTACATCTGTAAAAACCCTGTTTACAAATAAAATTGCATTCTAAGTGGACATGAATTTGGGGGCAATGCACAGAGTGAAATCCAGAAAGCACCTGGAGGGGTTAAACTTACAGCACCCAAGGAGAGGAGACACTTCCTTATACCTTAGATCTGTGGAGGGGCTTAAGAATTAAACTGACATAAAACAAATTAACAGCAGAAAAGCATACAAATTTTATTTAATATTTCCATATGTATGCAGTTGTCTTCAAAAGAAAAATGAAGACCTATAGATGCCATTAGGTCCAAAGGCTTAACCACTGACTATATTTTATTTAAATTACTGTTGCCTCTTCCAGCAGTTCTGATAACTTCTGGCAGAGGGTATAAGAAGGAAAATCATCATTCTTTGAAATCACCAATCTAGTCCAACCTCTTAATTTTGACAGTAAGGAGATGAAGACAGAGAGGTAAAGTACTTGCCCAAGACTACTTTTTTTTTTTAATGATTTTTTAATCCTCGCCCAAAGATATGTTTATTGACTTGAGAGAGAGAGAGAGAGAGAGAGAGAGAGAGAGAGAGAGAGAGAGAGAGAAACATCTACTGGGTGCCTGCTATACATACCTTGAATGGAGATCAAACTTGCAGCCTACGTATGTACCTTGACTGGAATCCAACCTGCAACCTTTGTTGTGTAACAAACAAATTAGTTTTGTGATTTCAGGCAAGTTATTTCACTTCTGTGGGCATTAATCTCCTTGATCATGAAAGGATGGTCTTCAAATAGCTTGGTAGTTCTTAATTATTTTGGTGAATTAGACCCATGAATGGATTTAATGATATTGCCCCCTGTCCAGAAACACATAATTAAAATTCAATTTCAAAAAGTTCCTGACCCTTCTTGATGCCTGCCTGTGAACTGTGCAGGTCCATGGACCACAGGTGGAGAGTCCCTGGGCTAGATAAGGTTATCTGTTTTACTATTTTGAAATTCTGAACCATAGCACTAACACATACTCTGCTCGCTGCTCAAAAAATAAGATAGAAGTCTTTTCCTAGATAATATGTCACTCCACATCTCCAGATAACTCATCTTCCACCACTTTCTCTAAAGGCAGTTTTCACCCCAAATATGTATTTCCCTGAGGAATATAATGTCTCAAGGAACACATTTGCAATCAAAACTCTTGTGTGATCTTGAGTAATCACCTGACTTTATTTCCATAGAAAACTAATTAAAAAATTTCCTGAGGCACCAACACCTTCCCAGTGATTACGCACAAGGAAAAATTATGCTCACATGGTTGGGCCTCCAGTATTTAGACCCAGCTATTTTCCCCACATACTTCTTCTGGTGTAGATAGCGAATATGAAGAAAAAGTGAAAGGCTTGCTGGTCACTAAATATTGTAAAGTAGGAAAGAAAGGAACAGAAGCTGTTCTTTGGGGGAATCACTTCATGGGTTATATAAATGTCTAACCACGATGCTGTGTGTCTGAAACTACTATAATTTCAACTGTAACTGGCAAGTAAATTTTTTAATATTTAAAAAAATAATCCTGGCCAACATTCCACAATTTAAGTGTTACCACTATATCTGCAGATAAGGAAACTGAGGTGCATAAACCTTAGTTCACTTGCCAAACGTCAGTTAGATAATGGCATGGTCAGATTATAAACCCAAGTAGTAAAGAAGGAACAAAGCTGACCAAGAGACCAAACAACAAAGTGTATTCATATTGTTTGCTATTGCAGATGATCCCTGTGTCATGAACTAATCCAACTGACCTTAGAGGTCAGAATAATCCAAACACACACACACACACACACACACACACACACACACACACACGATTAATAATACCTGAGCTCAAGCCAAAGCCCTAGAGTCAGGAAATATCATAGACAGAATCCTAAAATGGTCGCAATAACCCTTGCCCTTGTATAATCTCATACGCTTGAGTGTGGGCAGAATCTGAATATAATTAGATATTACTGCCATGATTATGCTATATTAACATGGCAAACAGCACATGTAAGTTCCCTATTAGTTGACCTTAAGAGAGTAAGATTATCTAGGTGGTCCTAACCTTATCACATAAATCTGGGTCCAGAGATCAGAGGTAAAGTCCGAAATTTGAAACACTAGAAGATTCCATGGGCCACTGCTGGCTTCAGGATAAATGGGCCCACATGGCAAGGATTGTGAGAGGACTCCCCTCACCAGCTGACAGAAAAAAAAAAAATGAGGGGAGGCACTTGAATCCTACAACTGCAAGGAATTGAATTTTGCCAGTAATGAGAATGAACTTGGCTGTGAATTTTTCCCTAGTCTCCAGATTAGAACTCAGTCTGAACAATACATTGATATGCTGAGAACTGCTGACCCACTATGAGTTAATGAATGCATATTATTTTAAGTTGCTAAACTTGTTACTGTTCATTATACAGCATTAGAAAACCAATGCAGGAAAGAAAAAAGAAAGATGTTTGTATCTTGATTCTTCATAGCCAGGCACATGGAAAAGATTATTTCTTCCACCTCTCAAAAAACCAAATTCATACCTCCTCAGGCTGTGCTTGATTTGCATAATGAGGCAAATTTTATACTTTCAACAAGTATTTATTGATCTTTAGGTGATATTGTTTGAACTGTGTATTTGAGGTAAGAGTAAAATTATTAGGATTTGAAATTTTAATATTTGAAGCCACTTTAGACCATTAGAGAAGTAGGACGAAGTATTTCAAGTTACTTGGTTTAACACTGGTAGCATTATCACAGTGTACATCTGGCTACATTTTAATATACACACACATAGATGTAATTTATTTTTATAGCAATTTTTATAAATTATTGGCAGTGTGTGTTTGCTAACTCATCTGATAATATAGCATCTCACAAAAGTTTATGATGTCTTTTATAGTGATTTTCTGATGTGGTACATTGAATTTTGTACCTAATCTTGAGATTATTTGGGGTGAATATATTCATTTTTTCACCAAATAATCGTTGAACATTTACTCTTTTCAGTTTTAAGTATATAAAATAGCTCTGGCAGGGTAGCTCAGTTGATTAGGATCATCTTGATACCCCAAGGTTGCTCGTTCGATCAGGGCACATACAAGATACAATCAGTGAATAAATAGGTAAGTAGAACAACATATGGTGATCCTCTCTCTCTCAAATTAATAAATAAAAATAAAATAAATGTGACTTTAGGAGCTTATAATCTATGGAGAGACCAACATACCACAAACAATTCTACATATATCATTATTATACATCTATAATTATATATGTGCATGTATACAATATGCATGTATACGTTTACATGTGTATATGTGACTGTAAGAGTCTCTTTATATATGTGAATGTCTTTTTCCCTATAAATACAAACTCTATGCCCTTTACAGTAGTGCTGTTGCATCACAAATAATATTTAAAGACAATTACCAGAATTTAGGTGACTACTAGTATAGAGTACCTGTGATTTGAGCCTAGATTCTCTATTCTCAATCCTAGGCCCACTGGGGAACCTTCCAAGTAGCCCCAGCAACAGCCCATGGCAGCCAGTCTGCTGCCTGTGTTGTAGCCAATAGCTGGCTTCCCCACCAGCTCCTTGCGCCCTGGCCATTGGAGGAACATTTGCAGCACGTGGTTGGAGACAGAGACTGTGTGCAAAGGCAGGCAGGCAGCTCTGGGCTAGGGCACAGCGTGTTGGGGTGGGAGCTGCCTCAGCGCCCCAGCCCGAGGGCCTTCGTAGGCCGGTGGTGGAGGCCGGGCTCCAGCTGCAGACTCTGCAGCCCCAGGAGGTGGTGGTGTTGGGAGACCTGAACGACCACCATGAGCTGGGGTACCCACTGCTGCCAGGTATGGCATTCCTGTTTACTCGGTGTATTATGGTTAAAAGAAGTAACTCTTTCTTGTTTAAACTCGGTTGATGGGGTTATTACGTTTGCTCCCTGACGAGGAAAAGTGGGCGCTTTGGGCCTGGAGGGTGGGGATTGTGCGCCTTTGGGAATGTGGGACGAGGCAGTGGGGAGGGGGTCGGGGCCCAGGCCGGTGTCTGCAGACTCGCGTGAGTAGAAAGTCATGTGCGAAGCTGGGGAGGGAGCCAAAGGTCTTTATTTATTTATTTTTACTGAGAAGAAAAAAATAAGAGAAGAAAATCAGCGCAACTATGGCGCAAAGATGAGAGTAACCTGTGGGATTTACCAAAACTCGACTCTCAGTGTTGCCAATTAACTGAATGAACAATTTGCCAATCTTTTCAGTTCATAAAAAAAAAAAAAAAACTTGCTTTAATTAACTTTCTCCAAATATTATAGCAAATTAGTTCCCATAAATGATTGCAACAGCCTTTAAGTGTGTTGGTGGTTTTGGTGTGTTTTTAATGGAGGCAATTTGAAATTCACAAGAATTATTCATTTCCCAAATCATAAATTTGAAGAGACTACATTCAGTAGAGAAACTCTGGCTGGTCACTGAAAATAAAGTTAAACTGGTGAGATTAAACTAGCTGAACTAAAGGAAAAATGTGCTTATAGATAGATGGTTTTGAATAGTTTTAAGCAAAAACAATGGTTTAAAAAGAATTTACTGTTTTGTGTAAAGTATTTGTTTCTAGTATTTCTCTCAAGGGCTACCAATGATACTTCTCACTCATATGTGAATCTCCTTTCAATGGGGACGTTTCTAATGAGGCCAACCTGCCCCCAACTAAGAAAGCTAAAAATACCCGCTGCAGAATTCCCTAGCCTCCCTGGCAGCTAGGGCAGGGCGACATGATTTAGTATAAAATACCATAACCATTACTTTTAATGAAACTTTATATTTTGTTGTCAGGATTTAGAATGCTCTCCCCCTTAATCTTTTCATGGCCACCGCCTCCTGTTCTTTGGATCTCAGAGATGCTTTCCCTGATCTTCCCCCACACACACTTGCAATAAAAACTTGCTTCTGTCCACCCCTGTGCCTTAGTGTTAAACCAATCAATTGATTAATAGTAATTGTGACGTTAAATTTCAATTCCTTAAAATGCTTCTATGAGAACAATAAACTGAAAACCCCAGTCAACTAAAACATGGCAGAAACCATCAGAAGTTTAAAAATCCCATCCAATATTAAATGCCATAAATGTTATAGTTGTGTGTTTTTTTTTTAATTAGTATTTTGGATATCTTTGGAATATCTTCAGGTTAAATTTGCTTCCAGTGAATCAATTTTCAGTGACTTGACGTAGGACTAAACAAGAGCAGGAGGTGGCAGGTAGAACAGTGGGGAGGGATCAGGTCATGAGCCCTCTCTTGGTTGGGCTAAGGAGTCTGGACTTGATCCTAAGAGCACCTGGGAATTCTTAAAGGAAATTGACTGAGTCAGATTGTATTTTAGAAGATCTATGCAGCCTGATAGCCTTTATATGGTGTAAGGGACAAAGGAGGTATTGGCAAATAATATTCTAAATTCTTTTTTATCTTTTTGTTTATTTTACTTCTCTAGTTTTCCAACAGTGGTCATGAAGGGGGAGAGAAGGAGGGAGAACACTAAAACAAAAGGTGCCTCAAGTTTTTTGTGGGTTTTGTAATACTGTACCTAGAAGTGACATTTGCTAGATAATAATTTGTATGTTTTTATACTTATTTATTTTCTAGAGGCCCAGTGCACGAAATTTGTGCATTGGTAGGGTCCCTAGGCCTGGCCGGCAATCAGGGCCTTCCGGCTGCCAGCTGGAGCCCCCCTTCCCCGGCTGCCAGGTGTTGGCTGGGGCTTTTCTTCTCTCCACACCACCCCCTGGTTGCCAATGCACATCAGAGTGAGTGATTGACCTTTCAGTCTCCTGATCAAACTCCCGAGGGATACTTTGCATATTAGGCTTTTATGTATATAGGTATAGATACTCTTGATCTATCTTCAGCAATTAATGTTAAAACTAATATTGCACTATCAGAAAGAGCTTTTTGCATACTTTTGATAATGATAAATATTGTTCTCAGCTACTGAAATACTCCCTTCTAGTAACCAGCATTAATCAGATGGCTACTCAATTATTAGCTCTCTGTGGCTAGGTTCTGGTTAGCTGCTATACCAGTGTTCCTCAGTGTGTGTTTCTTTGGCTTACCAGAAGCAGTTTTCACCTAAGATGCTGGTTAAAATGCAAATTCCCGGCCCTCCAGCCAGCCCTACTGAATCTGAATCTTTGGGTTGCAGCTTCAGTGCCTGCATTTGAATGCGCCCTCTGTGACTCTTTAAGGTGCTACCGTTAGGGAGCCACTGCCCTGATATTGCTTCCCCAACAACACTGCTTTGGAAATATCTGTGGAGTTCATTGAACATACAGCCCTGGATGACTCTAAAGATTCTCCTCATGTAGGTCTGACGTGGCCTTGGGATTCATAAGTGTCCAGGTGAATCCAATGGGAATCAGTGGCTTCCCTTTGTGCACATGATATGCTCATGCAGATGATCCAGGAGAAATGACAGCACTTTCCACAGCTCTCTGCGCAGGACAGAGTGAACCTGAGGTTATCTTACCCTTTAATTATTCACCAGTACAGGGAGCTTTGGTGTGAATCCACAAACAGTCTTTGCTCGAATTTCAATTGAATATTTCAGTGTATGTGATAAACATGCAAGGAAGTGATAGAGAAGCTAGGATAAGTTCTAGCAACTAAAGTTTGCCCAAGTCCTGGTGGGATCTCTTCTTTTTCACAGATAACCTGAAGTGCATTTTAATATTCTTGAAGGCTGCAGCCTAAAATGGATTCTTCATTTAAAAACAAAACAAACAACGGTTACTTCTTTTTTTCTTAAGTGACAGCAAAAGTCAGTTACAACTAAGATAGGATTAAAACATAGTTTTTTTCCAAATGTGTCAAGATCCTGGTTAACCTAATGGTATTTCAGAGATAGAAGTGGGAGAAGTCATCTTCATAGCATGAAAGTGAAATTTCAGGCAAATTATTATTTACTGCCATGAAAAATAAAATAGATGAAATTCTGGATGGCAGATGAGTGCAAAAGCTTGGGAGAGCCTGTAAATTATGGAGAGCTTGGTATCAGCTAAAGATAATTAATTCTCTTAGAGGCTAATAAATAAAGATAACAATATGTTGTATTATGCTTAGCACGTCTGGTACTTCAAAACCGAGAATCAAAGAAAAACTGAAATTTGAGTCAGCCGTCCTAACTGAAAAAGTCACCTCTGAGGTGACTATGAATGGCTTTTCCAGGAAATCAAGCACCATGCTAGACATAATCACTGGCCTTGAGCTCAGGACAATGCAGTAATCGCAAGTGGTGAAAGGGAGTGTATCAGCTTTCAGGCAGCTCAAGAGTCCCTGGCACCAGTATTGTAAAATGCGTCAATATTTGGACAACCAATTTTCTCTCTCCCCTCTCAGTCTTTAAATGGGAAAGGGCCGCAGAGAAAGGCAGCAACTGGATTGCAAGTTAAGAACAGCAAAAAAGAACAAGAGCATAAGTGTGAGTCACGATGTTGTCATGAAGAAGCCAAGCTTCAGTTATTAAAATCAGAATTTTAGCATTGGATGGGCAAACTAAAATTCAGTCCCACTTGCTTACTTTGTAGACATAGTAACAAATCATGAGCTCAAGTGAAAGTATCATTTGAGTGAATATAGTATTTATTTCTTAATGTAGGTCCTATTGGAGTGATCCCACAATTTTCAGGTTTCTTGGATGGGCATTTTATGTTTTACACACACCACACACACACACACACACACACACACACACACACACATACAGTATTACAGATGTCCTCTATTCCCCCCACCATTTGCCTCCCTCCACACAGCCCCTACTCCACCTCAGGCCTTCATCAAACTACTGTTTGTGTCCATGGACAATATATATATATATATATATATATATATATATATATGTAAGTTATTTGGTTAACCTATTCTCAACCCCCACCACCTCCCTTCTGAGATCTGTCCGTCTGTTTCATGCATCCATGCCTCTGAACCTATTTTGCTTATCAGTTTATTTTGTTCATTAGATTCTACATATAAGTGAGGTCATGTGAAATTTGTTTTTCTTTGACTAGCTTATTCCACTTAGCATAATACTCTTCAGGTCCCTCCATGCTGTCTCAAAGGGTAAGGGATCCCTCTTTTTTATAGCTGCACTAGAGGCCCGGTGCATGAAATTCATGCACGGCGAAATGTCCCTCAACCCAGCCTGCACCCTCTCCAATCTGGGACCTCTTGCAGGATGTCCAACCGCCCGTTCACATTTCAGGACTGCTGGCTCCCAACCGCTGGCCTACCTATGCCTGATTGCCCCTAACCACTTCTGCCTGCCAGCCTGATCACCCCCAAACCACTGCCAGCCTGATCAACACCTAATTGCTCCCCAGCTGACCCGATTGGCCCTAACTGTCCTCCCCTGCAAGCCTGGGTTCCCCCCCAAACTGCCCTCCCCTGCTGGCCTGGTCACCCCTAACTGTGCTCCCCTGAAAGCCTAGTTGATCCCAACTGCCCTCTCTTGCAGGCCTGCACCCCCCCCAACTGCCCTTCCCTGTAGGCCTGCATCCCCCCCAAACTGCCCTGCCCTGCTGGCTTGGGTCCCCTTCAACTGCTCTCCCTTGCTGGCCTGGTCTCCCCCAACTGCCCTCCCCCAACTGCCCTCCCCCAACTGCCCTCCCCTGCTGGCCATCTTGTGGCGGCCATCTTGTGTCTACATGGGGGCAACCATCTTTGACTACATAGGGGTGGCCATCTTGTGTCTTGGAGTGATGGTCAATTTGCATATTAGTATTTTATTAGATAGGATAGTATTTCATTGTGTAAATGTACCATAGCTTTTTTATCCACTCATCTACTGATGGGCATTTGGGCTGTTTCCAGATCTTAGCTATCCTGTCTAATAAAAGATTAATATGCAAATTGAACATCACGCCAACACACAAGATGGCTGCCCCTATGTAGACACAAGATGGCTGCTACAAGATGGCCAACAGGGGAAGGCAGTAGGGAGGGACCAGACTTGCAAAGGAGGGCAGTTGTGGGTGATCAGGCTAGCAGAGGAGGGAAGTTGGAGGTGACTGGGCCTGCAGGGAAGTGCAGTTGGGTGTCCCAGGCCTGTAGGGAAGGCAGTTAGGGTGACCAGGCCTGTAGAGGAGGGCAGTTAGGTGCACCAGGCTGGCAGGGAAGCAGTTAAGTATCAATCAGACTGGTAGTGGAGTGGTTAGGGGGTGATCAGGCTGGCAGGCAGAAGCGGTTAGGGACAGTTGGGAAGGCAGGCAGGTGAGCAGTTGGGAGCCAGCAATCCTGGATTATGAGAGGGATGTCTGACTGTTCGTTTAGGCCTGATCCCCGGAATCGGGCCTAAACGGGAAGTCAGACATCACTCGAGGGATCCCAGATGGGAGAGGGTACAGACTGGGCTGAGGGACACACCCCTCCACTCTTTGTATGAATTTCATGCACCAGGCCTCTAGTCTATATATAAAACCCTAATATGCAACAACTCCCTATGCCGTGCATTGACTATCAGGGGGTGCATGCAGAACATGGTGGGCATCGGCAGCAGGTGGCAGAGCACAGAATATGGTGGGCGTTGGCTGTGGTGGAATGGTGGAGCGGATGAGCAGGAGTGCTAGACCAACGTGGAGCACGGGTCACTGTCATCAGGATGAGCCTCTGGTGGTTACTGAAAAGTATTTTCTCCCGTGCACTGCAGTCCTACCCAATGCTCACACTTGCTGCCTGTGCCTGCTACCAGCATCCAGCCTTGAGCACTTAGTACTGTCAGTGGGTGTGAGCAGTGGCTGCCAGCCAATTGTTCCTGAAGGCTTCTCCACCTCCCCCTGTTCCTGAGGGGCAATTGGGGTGGCAGGCACCACTTACACCAGCCCCAGTTGCTCTGTGCCATCAGTGAGTGCGAGTGGGGGATGGCACCGTCAGCACGTGGGAGCAGTGGCAGCAGGAGCAGAGCTGCCCGCTGGCAGGGTACCAGGGGCAGTGGTGGGAGGGGCCAAGTGGGGCCACGAAGGATGGGCCGAGACCCACCCCTGTGCCCACTGCAACCTCGCAGCCCATAGTTCTTTTCAAGGTGCACGAATTCATGCACTGGACCCATAGTTATAAATAGGTTGCTATGAGCATAGGGGTGCATATAGTTTTTCTGATTGATGTTTCAGGGTTCTTAGGATATAACCCTAAAAGTGGAAACACTGGGTCAAATAGCAGTTGCATATTTTAATTTTTTGAGTAAATTTTATACTTTTTTTCATAGTAACTTCACCAATCTGCACTCCCACCAGCAGTGTGTGAGGGTTCCCTTTTCTCCACATCCTTGTCAGCACTTGTTGTTTGGTAGCCATTCTGGCAGGTATGAGGTAATACCTCAATATGCTCTAATGATTAGTTACATTGAGTATCTTTTATTTTTTTTAATTAAATCTTTATTATTCAGATTATTACATGAGTATCTTTTATATGCCAATTGGCCATCCATATGTTGGAGAAGACTCGTCAGGTACTTTGCATATTTTTAATAGGATTAGACATTTAATTATGTGTTTATTTTCAATGAAAAGGTGCTGCCAAATCAGGAATAAGCATAGAAGTTAAAGTTACTTGAAACAGTCCTAAACCAAGTGAAATTCTTGTGAAAACCTCTCTGAGGCAGTGGGACAGTTGCCTGTCCTGAAAGAACTAACAGCCCAGTGAAGGAAAACAGACACCTGAACCAAAATTTCATAAATGATGTCAGTGAAATGTGGCATTGTGCTAGAGGTGTACAAATGTGTAAAGAATTGGAACATCTTGAAAGAATAAGAATTAATATAATTTGGAAGAATTAGTGGCTACATTTCTAGAGAGGTATTAATAAACCACCTCCATGACAGTTATTATCCAAATCCAGAAAACAAACTGGATGCTCTACATGGTGAAAAGCAGGAGAGAGAACAATCAGGAAGTTTTCATTTCACAGACTATAGTTTCTATGTTGAATTATTTAAAAAGAAAATACTTCCTGGTAAAAAGAATATAAAAATAGCAAAGCATCTAATACAGGTCAGGAGGAGCAATGCTGGAAACACAAAGCTAGTAAGCTGTGTCTTTCACTTAGCTCAGGCTTGAGGGAGGATGACACAAGTAAATAGCAAATCCTATATAATAAAAGAGTAATATGCAAATTAACCATCAATCTGCTACACTCGCCAGCCATGCCCACCAGCCAATCAGGAGTGAGTATGCTAATTAACACAACCAAGATGGCTGCGGCCATGGAGCAAGCAGGAGGGAGGCTTGGGTTTCCCCTGCAATGAAGGAAGCCAAGCTTTCCACACACCCTGGAGGGCCCAGGCCTCCACTCAAGGCTACAAAGTTTCAATTATAGAAGATAAATAAATCCCAACCAAAATGGTGGCAGCAACAGAGCTAGAGAGAGCAGGAGGCTAGGGTTGCTCTCGGCAATGGAGGAAGCCATGCTTTCTGCACACTCTGGCTGGCTTAGGCCTCTGCTTAAGGCTACAATGTTTCAAATATAGAAGATAAGTAAATCCCAACAGAAATGGCTGCTGCCAAAGAGCAAGCAGGAGGCTTGGCTTTGCTCCAGGCTACCAAGTTTCAATTGTAGAAGATAAATAAATCCCAGATACCAGGGCCTCTCTCGGGTCATCAAGGGGTGTGGCCAGTCTGCAAACCACCACACCCAGGCTACCTCATGCCCTAAGAAAACTCCCATCCTAATCTGGGACACCCTTCAGGGCAAACCAGCTGGCCCTCTCCCATGCACCAGGCCTCTATCCTATCTAATAAAGGAGTAATATGCAAAATGACCATCACTCCAACACACAAGATGGCCAGCAGGGGAGGGCAGTTGAGAGGGACCAGGCCTGCAAGGGAGGGCAGTTGTGGGCAATCAATCAGCAGGGGAGGGCAGTTGGGAGGAACCAGGCCTGCAAGAGAGGGCAGTTGACGATGATCAAGCCTGCAGGGGAAGGCAGTTAGGGGTGACCAAACCAGCAGAGGAGGGAAGTTTGGGTGACTGGGTCTGCAGGGAAGGGCAGTTGGGGAGGACCAGACCTGCAGAGGAGAGCAGTTGGGGGAAGGGGCTAGTCTTGCAGGGGAGGGCAGTTAGGGGGGACCAGGCCTGCAAGGGAGGGCAGTTAGGGGCAA
>PVJN01038891.1:0-20003 GCA_004026805.1 Lasiurus borealis
GCTCTGAGGAGGAGCACAGTGCGCGAGTTTACCCTGCAGGTGCACAGGCAGACCGGGAGGCAGAGCGGGGGGCACCGGCGGGCAGAGAGGCAAGTGTTGTTTGTCAGACATCTGCTCCGGGAAGGCATCGGCCCCGGTGACACGATGCGGGGCAGATGGTCCTCCCCTGCGGCCATGTCCTCTCTGTGGGACCCGCCGGTTCTTCCAGGAACGGGCACCACCCCTCCCCCTTTCCCAGAGTCTCCGAGATCCAGCCTTGTCCCCGAAAGCAAGGGCGTGCTGACCCAGGTGGAGGCCGGGAGCCTGCTGACCCGCCTGCCCTGGCCCCTGTCACCTCCAGCCCCTTTCCCTTTCCTCCTCCGAGGCCTTGCGGGACCTCCCCCAGCCTCTTGCTATCCTGGTCTTTTAGGACCTGGGACTCAGCCCTGATCCCACCCTCAGCCTCCTCCTTGCACACTGAGATCCCCATCCAGCCTCGCTCTGCCACCCCCCCCTTCCGCTCGCTCTCCCCCACGCCCCGGGCCCCTGCCCTGAAAGCACGGCTGGGGGCAGCTTCCTGTGACCCTGGATAGCCGCTGGACCGTGAGTGTGCCTTGTTTTTCACGGCACCTGAGGCCCGGCCATTTGGATTTCCTCCAGGGGACCCCGATAATGTGCAGCACCCCGAAGGGCTCAGTAGACGCTGATGAAGGTCACCACGCTCAGACCCGACGCGCTGTCCCGAAGGCGAAGCCCAACAGCCATGTTGGTTTGGACGAGAGCCCGTCCGAGTTGCTTTTAAACCATGTGCAGGCCCGGCCGGCGTTGCTCAGTGGTTAGAGCCTCGGCCTGCGGACTGAGAGGTCCCAGGTTCCATTCCGGTCAAGGGCATGTACCTTGGTGGCAGGCACATCCCCAGTGGGGGGCGTGCAGGAGGCAGCTGATCGATCTCTCTCTCTTCATCCGGGTTTCTAACTCTCTCTCCCTCTCCCTTCCTCTCTGTTAAAAAAAAATCAATGAAAATATATTTTTTAAACCGTGTGCAGGCGCACGGACCTCAGATTCCCGGAGGAGCTAAGGTCAGAGGGTTCATGATGGATGGGCCGGGGCATGGCAAGTCGGGGTACGCCGACCTCAGCTCCAGCGCCCACAAAGCGGGAACTCGGGAAGGCCATCCTGGCCTCAGGATGCACCGGAAAGAATGCGTCTGCTGGACCCAGAACCTTCTGCTTGTACCGCACTCGATGGTTCTGCCCCTGCCCGCACTTCCCAGTCACGCCCCGGTGGGAACACTTAGTAATCCCTGAAGCCGGGGGCAGGAAGGGGGGACGGGCCTGGGCAGAGCCTCCTGCACACCCCAGGAAAACAGTGGCTCGCCCCTCCCCGTCCTCCCCACCGAACGCCGAGTCCCCTCTGGGAGCACTTTGCCTGGTGGATCCCACGCCTGTGTTCCCGGAAAGCCCTCCCTCCGCCAGAGGCAGCCCCTCCGGGGGTCTCTCAGGCCGGCCTCTCTCAGCTGGTGAACGGAACCAGGCAGGGTGAGTGAGCTCTTTCATTGCTGCGTCCTCCACCTCGACCACATCTTCTCGGGGTTCACGTGTTACTTCCTGTACCGAGAGCTCAGGCTGCGTCCTTTTATCTCTGTTTTTTTTTTTTTTTTTAATCTATTTTATTGATTTTTTACAGAGAGGAAGGGAGAAGGATAGAGAGTTAGAAACATCGATGAGAAAGAGACATCGATCAGCTGCCTCCTGCACGTCCCCTACTGGGGATGTGCCTGCAACTAAGGTACATGCCCTTGACCGGAATCGAACCTGGAACCTTTCAGTGGGCAGGCCGATGCTCTATCCATTGAGCCACACAGGTTTTGGCTCTCTCTCGCTGTTTTTAAGGGTCTGCTCCTTGTCGTGGCTTCTTTATGTGCATGTGACCAAAACATGGATTTGCGTGGCTGTCTTTGTGTCTGTCCTACTGGGGATTCGTTGTGCTTTTTTTGCTTTATACGTTGATGTTTTTCATCACATTTGGAGAACCTTTCAGACACCGTTTCTTCAGAAATGTGTTCCACCTTTCTCCACTGTCCAGGCCTCCGATTATATGTACACGATATCACCGGCCACTGACCTGCAGGCCACTGAGGCTTTTATTTATTATTATTATTATTTTTTAAATCCTTCCCCAAGGATTTTTTTTCATTGATTTTTAGAGAGAGTGGGAGAGTGGGAGGGAGGGAGGGAGAGAGAGAGAGAGAGAGAGAGAGAGAGAGAAAGAGACATTGATGACATTGATGTAAGAGAGACACATGGACTGACTACCTCCCACACACATCCTGATCTGGGCTGGGGATTGAACCTCCAACCTAGATGTGTGCCCTGGACTGGGACTCGAACCTACGACCCTGCAGTCTGCAGGCCGGCGCTCTAACCACTGAGCCCACCGGCCAGGTGACAACTGAAGCTTTTTAAACGTTTCAGCCTTAGTTTTCTTTCCTGCTTCAGTTTTGAGCCTGGTTATCACTATCCCTTTCCACTGACCGGTGAGCCCGTTTGCTGAGTTCACCTGGTGACAATTCCCGCGGTGGAGAAGGGATTGTAACCGGGGGGGGGGGCATGCAGGGCACCCGGGCTCCTTGCCCCGATCGCCTCCCAGGATGCACACATGTCAGGTCATCCCGCTGGACGCCTGGCACGGATCATCTCTGTCTCCTCCGCCTTAGGTGTTGAAAACCTCGCGTCGCTCAGAAAGACGGACCCTCGGGCAGAAGCATACCCACCTCGCCTTCCCTGAGAAGCTGCAAGACCGTGGAGAGGTTGTGAGACGATGCCCGGAACCCCAAACACGGTCCCGTGTGGAACGCCTTACCCTTCACCCCGCTCTGCCTCCCGCCTGCTTCCGCTGTGCCTAGGAATGGGGGGCGGAGGTGAGGCAGGGGGGAAGGGGTAACAGGATGTGATCGCACGGCCAGATCCCGAGGACACTTGGTAAACAGGAAATGGGCGGCTGTTTTTGGTTATCAGCTATTAAAACGAGATAAAAGGTAGCTTCTAAAGGTTTGATTTCCTAAGGCAAGGATTTGCGTATTAAAAATGGCCTCTTTCCTGGAACGATGTGGTCCTTCTCGAGGTAGTTTCCCACGAAGGTGATCCCGATGCATCGGTAAACCACACACAGGTTATAGCAAGAGCCTGCGTAGACGTGAGCTCATCAGAAAGAGTAAACCAAACTCTGGTCTGTCTCTAGAGCGCTCTGTTCTGAGATAAATATTTGTGGGTTTTTAAAACAACCCTCTGAGGTTTCCTAGCTCGCACGACACACAGAAGGGAAATCAGCCGCCGCCTCTGCCAACTGTGGCAAAAGGAAAGAGGGAGCCGAGACCGGTGTGGCTCAGTGGATAGAGCATCGGCCTGCTGACGGAAGGGTTCCAGGTTCGACTCTGGGCAAGGGCATGTGCCTTGGTTGCGAGCACGTCTCCAGTAGGGGGCGTGCAGGAGGCGGCTGATCGATGTCTCTCTCTCATCGATGTTTCTAACGCTCTATCCCTCTCCCTTCCTCTCTGTAAAAAATCAATAAAATATATTAAAAAAAAAAAAAGAAAGAAAAAAGAAAGCTTGTCCCGTGCCTTTGGCGACACGGGACTCTCGTCGGGTCAGCTAGACCAGCCTCCTCCAGAGCAGGAGTCCACGTGGCGGGCAGGAGAGGACGCGGGCAGGGGGTAGTACAAGGACGGCCATTTTTCATTCCATGTACAAATGACATCTTTATGATCCCGTGTTACACACACTGAGGTACATCATCTGTGGTTTTATGACAATGAGGCTCCTGTAGAGAGCGTCACAGCCGATTAATTCAGAAAACGTTACAGAAGGAAACAGAGGTGGTAATGGCATCTGTAAAAGTTACAACAGAGCCACACAATGACCCGGTCTGGGGGCGTCCCGAGCCGAGCCAGCTCCCAGCGCTAGGGTCCCCTCCACCCCGGGGGTCGGTCGTGGGGTTCCCTGCCTGTGAAGGTTTGTGCTCCAAGCTGTGTTCTATCTGCAGCGGCCTCCTCACCCCAAGCTCTGACGTCCCTTCCCCATGCCATCCACACCGGGCCGTGATGTGCCCTAGCCTGTCCCGTCCCCCTCCCCCCACCCCACCCACCGCACCCCGAGACCCAAGCAGAGGCCCTGGTATCTGGGATTTATTTATCTTCTATAATTGAAATTTTATAGCCTTAAGTGGAGGCCTAGACTGGCCAGGGTATGCAGAAAGCTTGGCTTCCTCCATTTCTGGGGAAACCCAAGCCTCCTTCTGGCTCCATGGCTGCAGCCATCTTGATTGGGTTAATTTAGCACACTCGCTCCTGATTGGCTGGTGGGCATAGCTTGTGGGTGTAGCTGAGCGGTGGTTAATTTGCATAGTATTCTTTTATTAGATAGGATTAGAGGCCTGGTGCATGAACTCATGCATGGGTGGGGTCCAGCCAGCCTGGCCAGGGAGGAGGGGACATGGGAGGTTGGCCGGCCTGCCTGCTGGTCGAACTCCTGGTCGAGGGGACAATTTGCCTATTAGCCTTTTATTAGATAGGATAGACACTGAGTGGCCAAATGATTATGCATTCAGAGATGATCATCATCGGGCCACTCAGTGTATATTACCTGTGGATATAGACAACAGTGCAGTGAAGGCCTGGGGGTGTGTGGGAGCAGGGTAGAGGGGGCCGATGGAGGGAGGGGGACATCTGTAATACTTTCAACAATAAAGATAAAATTTAAAAAAAAAATGTTAAATCCAAATCTGTCTGCCTGAGTCAGCCATCCTTCTCTAGGAATTTATCCCAAGGCTAGAATGAACAATCTCTATCTGAGCAAGTTTATGTGAGCAACAAATTTAATGAATAGCGAGAATGTCCCAAACAGAACATTGTGAAATGAATGATAGCGAATCCACGAAATCGAATCGTATTGAGTGATATGAAACGTTGCAAACATTTATAAAAGTGGCTTATCAATTGAATGCCCCCCCCGCCTCACCCCCCCAAAAAAAACAATAAAAATCCAAGGAGTAGATATTGCAAGACCACATTCTTTAATCAAAATCGTCGAAAAGTAGAAATCGCTAAGAAAACCAGAAACAATGCTATCACATAATTATTTCTAAAACTTACTCCCAGGCAAGGGAGCAATTAAAAAAAAAAAAATTGTCGTTTCAAGATGTTAAAAGACAGTTTTCAAAAGGCCACTCCACGGTGCCTTTGGCAAGGACTTTGGGGACAATTGTTAGGGCCACGTTAGTCACCAGCCATGCAATTCGTGAGTGAGCGGTGAACCCTCCCTGTGGTTGGCTGCTAGCATCAGCAAGCTTTTCTTTTTTTTTTTTTCTTAGTAATTTTTATTGATTTTTCACAGAGAGGGAGAGGGATAGAAAGTCAGAAACATCGATGAGAGAGAGACATCCATCAGCCACTTCCTGCACACTTCCTCCTGGGGATGTGCCCGCCACCAAGGTACATGCCCTTGACCGGAATCAAACCTGGGACCTTTCAGTCCGCAGGCCGAGGCTCTATCCACTGGGCCACACCCACTGGTTTCGGCAGCGAGCTTTGGGGCGGGGTGGGCACCGATCCCCCCCATTCTTCAGGAATCCCAGACCCGTCCTGTCGTGGCGGCTGATCATCCTCCCGTGGCACCTGACCGGGAGTTACAGATTAATTGTGTGACTGGGGGAACCTCCTGGATAGATCATGCTCCCCCCTTTTTCCAGCTGGTTGGCGGTAACCATAGCAACCTGCTACTCCAGACCAAAGTTCAGCTGCCGCAGATCTTTATGGCCATGTTCATAGTCCGGCGCTCCTTGGTGCAGCAACCCTTCCTCTGGGGAGGGAGCGCTCCCCGTTCACAGCCACGTCTCTATCCGGCGGCATTCTCTACGTGCCGGGCTCCAGATGATAAGGCCCAGGAACGTCCCCCAGAGAGAGAGAGAGAGAGAGAGAGAGAGAGAGAGAGAGAGAGAGAGAGAGAGAGTCTCCCGCCTTTCTCCCCCTAGGACCCGTGCTCAGCCGGGACAATGCCGACCACCGCGAAAACACTGGCGTTCCTCTCGGGCTTCCTCACGAGCTGCGGGGCGTTCGTGGTGCTCTGCGTGGCCCTGGGGACCCCCGGGTGGGTCACCAGCACCATCGCCGTCAGCGACAGCTTCTCCAACGGCAGCATCGTCGTCGCCTACGGCCTCTTCCGGGGGCAGAGTGCCCAGCAGCTGGCGCACGGGCTCGGGGAGTCGGACAAACACTTTGAAGGTACACGCGGGCCGGGTTCGGGCGGAGGGCGTGCGGTTGAGTTGCGGCCTGTCACCTGATGCTTTAGCGCCTCGTTCCTCGTTAGTGTTCTCCTCTTCGGCTCCTGCAGCTGATTACAGGGATTGTCACCGCCAGGTCCCCAGGGGGCGTCGGGGAACACAGAGGCACCTGCCGCCAAGGCGTGTGGCTCCGCAGAGGCTGGCCCAGGGGTTGGGAAGGGAAGAGGGGACAGCCGACGAGATACCAAGTGCTGACGATTCTACCCCCTTCATATTTCTTCCTTTCTTTTTTTTAAAATATGCAGTGGTACCTCGAGATAAGAGTTTAATTCGTTCCGTCACCTTGAGGCGTGGGAAACTGTGAGACGCTCGAGTCGCGGGAAACGGGTGGGTCGTGTGCCGCCGGCCGATCCGCGCGATGACTCCTATCTCCAATGTTGCTCGTATTTCAAAGCGAAAATTGCTCACTCGACGGCTCGTGTCTCAAAAAATCTCGTATGTTAGGGCACTCGTATCTTGAGGTACCACTGTATTTTTTATTGATTTTTTTTTTTTTTTTTTTTTTACATAGAGGAAGGGAGAGGGATGGAGAGGTAGAAACATCGATGAGAGAGAGACATCGATCAGCTGCCTCCTGGACACCCCTTCTGGGGATGTGCCTGCCACCAAGGTACATGCCCCTGACCGGGATCGAACCTGGGACCTTTCAGTCCGCAGACTGATGCTCTATCCGCTGAGCCACACTGGTTCCGGCTCCCTTCCCGTTTCTTGAAACTTCCCACTTCCCGCCACCCCTCGAGCTGCTGGCTGAGCTCAGGCCTCCCCCGGCTCTCCCTGGGTTCCCTCCAGCTTCTCTCGCCGTCTGCAGTCTTGCTGGCTGCAGCCCGCTTCCTCGTGGCGTGCTTTCTCACGCGCTGACCTCACCACTCCCTTTCCCCACCCCCGAGTGATTCACCGTCGTCCTGGGGATAAAGTCTACCTGGTCTCAGTGGCCAGGCCTGGCCTCGCCCCTCTCCTTCATGGCTGGATATTCCTCGTATCTATCTGTTTACCTCCCAGCCACTGTACCCTCCTTTCTGCTGCTCCCTCCGTTCTGGCTGTGTCTGTCCGCACCACGGTCTGAACCAGCGGTTCTCAAACTGTGGGTCGCGACCCCTTTGGGGATCGAACGACCTTTTCACAGGGGTGGCGCCTAAGACCATTGGGAAAAAAATGCAGATATTTACATCATGATGCATCACACTAGCAAAATCTCACGGTTGGGGGTCACCACCCCATGAGGAACTGTAGGCAAGGGTCGCGGCCTTAGGAAGGTTGAGAACCACTGGACTGAACCATGGCAGCGGAGCCGATGGCTCGGCCGGCTTCTGAGCTCACTGACAAGCAAATGACGAAGGAAAACTGGGTCCTGACCAGACGGTACCCACCAGCCGTACCTGTCCGTCAGCTGGTTGGGGCGCCATTTGTAACCGCGTTGGCAGTGGGGTGTCAGCTGGAGGAGCCACAGCCTCTACCCCCAGCTTCACCAGTGGCTGTCCAAGCCAAAGCTGGGGTGGAGGACAAAACAGGGTGCATTCCTCATCCCTGTGCCCCGAGTTCATTTCTCCAGCCAACCCGCGCTGGCGCGTTTACCTCCCAAACACCCTCTGCTGTTGGCTGTGATGTTAAATTCCCCTTCTTTCCACTAACTCCAGATTTTGGGGGAACCCCTCCTTTGCGCTCTGGTCTCCCACGTAAAAGCGTGCCCCACCCCCTCCCTCTCAAGGGGTGGGCAGGAAACATTCATTGGAGTGACAGGCGCCTGCCTGCTTTGACTGCGGGGGACTGGGGGGACTCTGTGGATGCCCCCTTTCTGTTCTCTCAGTGTGAGGGCAACGCGTGCATCTTGCTGAGCGCCTGGCGCAGGCGGGTCCCTGCAGGCTCCCCAGGTGCTGGGGGCCCCTCCCTCCCCTTCCTGGCTGGCCGTCCTTCTAGGCCAGCGGTTCTCAACCTTCCTAAGGCCGCGGCCCTTTAAGACAGCTCCTCATGGGGTGGTGACCCCCAACCATTAAATGATTTCTGTGGCTACTTCATCACTGTCATTTTGCTACTGTCATGAACTGTCATGTAAATATCTGATAGGCAGGGTGTATTTTCGTTGTTACACATGGAACGTCATGAAAGCATAGGGATCAATCACAAAAACAATATGTAATTGTATATTGTGAAATATTTATTTCTAATGACAAATAAATGAAATGTTGTCTTGAATCGTGGTGTAGCATGGGCAACGGTCTTCCTAGGACAACAGTAAACGACATGGCTACACTTTGCCACACCGAGGAGCGGTGTGTGGGTTCCTAAGACCATGGGAAATAGGTGTTTTTTTCCCGCTGGTCTTAGGTGACCCCTGTGAAAGGGTCGTTCGACCCCCAAAGGGGTCGCGACCCACAGGTTGAGAACCGCTGGTCTAGTCCCTTCTGCACGCACCAGGGCAGGTGCACGGACCTGGGCACTCGCCTCGCCCCCAGCTGCAGGTTGTGAGTGAATTAATGCAACGACGGTCTAACATCGGAGCTCCAGGGCCACAGTCCCAGCTCGCAGTGCGTCTGGGGGCGTCCGCAGCCTCACTCCCCGCCCCCCCACCCCCTGCCCGGCCTCGCTCGCTGCTCGGGGAGAGGAGGGAGGTGCAGCTGCTGGGAACCCAGACTTTCCCAGATGCGCTCCCCCTTCCAGGACGTACCCGAGGGGGTGCCGGGTCCGAGCCTCAGACTCGCTTCCAGAGTTTTTAGAAAAGGAAGCACCGCCCCGCGGAGTTAACGGTCCCCAGGGGCTGTGGGGGCGGTGGCCGCGACCTGCAGCCACTGGCTCCCTGGCAGCCCGGCCCGCACAGGCAGGGGGTTCGGGGGAGGCCGGGCCGGGCCGGCTCTGCAGCCCGAGTGCGGCCCACGGAGGCCCCGCGGAGTCCGGCGGCCGGGCAGCGGGTCAGGGGCAGCCCGAGGGCGGCAGCACCACGTGGGCACCCCCGCCACGGGGCGCTCTCAGGAGTGGGTGGGGGGCACTGGACTCGCCCGGCCCGGCTCTCCCCTGTGATGCTCCATTCCGCCTGGTTCCCAGAGAGCCGAGTTCCAGCCTCCAGAAGTCACTGTCACCCCGGGAGCTGGAGGAGGACAGCCACGCCCCCAGGTGATGGAGGAGATAAGCCACGCCCCCAAGGTGCTGGAGGAAGTCAGCCACGCCCCCAGGTGCTGGAAGAGACAAGCCACGCCCCCAGGTGATGGAAGAGACAAGCCACGCCCCCAGAGGGTAGAAGAGATAAGCCACGCCCCCGGGAGCTGGAGGAGACAAGCCACGCCCCCAGGTGATGGAAGGGACAAGCCACGCCTCCAGGTGCTGGAGGAGGTAAACCACTCCCCCATCTGCTGGAGGAAGTCAGCCACGCCCCCAGGTGCTGGAAGAGATAAGCCACGCCCCCAGGCGATGGAAGAGACAAGCCACGCCCTCAGATGCTGGAGGAAGTCAGCCATGCCCCCAGGTGATGGGATAAGCCACGCCCCAGGTGATGGGATAAGCCACGCCCCCAGGTGCTGGAGGAAGTCAGCCACGCCCCCACCAGCGAAGATGCAGTCTCCCTGCTGGTGATTTGAGCCCCATTAGACTGGTGCCCCCTTCTCCGGAAGGGGTAGCCTGTATGTCGAGGCGTCCGCCGCTGCACTCGGTATGTGTGCCCTGGATGGCAGAGCTCCCGCGTCACAGGGGCACACGCGGCTCTCACACAAGCTGCCTGCAGGAAGGGGTTGGGATTGCTGGTCCCTGGCTGGCTGAGGTCGCACTGAGCGTCTCCAGGACCTGTGGCTACCGCGAGCTCAGTTTCCCGAGGATGCAACCCTCTGCGCCGAGTGGGCTGTGGATTTGACACGGAAGAGCCAAAGGACGTCACCACGGCTGATTTCAACGCAGCGAGGCACCCAGTCAGCAACAGGTCCACCGGAGGGGAAGGCCGTGGGCGAGGCCTGTGCCAGCGGCCGGCCGGAGCCGCTCTCTCTGACCGGGACCTCCACCAGCGTCACCCGGAGGCATCGCCAGATGGACAGGGACCGGCCCCCCGCGTCCCCGCCAGCCCCTGCCCTGGCTGCTCCCGAGGTCTGGACACTGAACGTCCCCTCAGAGCACCCCCGAACAGCGGCGGCCTGAGGGCGGGGCGTGGGCACCCACACTGGCCTCGCTGGGCCACCGTCCGTTCCTTCCAGAGAAGGACTCGCAGGAGTGAACCCCGCCGGCCCGGAACCGCCGGCACAGACAGGTGTGGGGGCAACGGGCGCGAGGGAGCTCACCCCCACCTGGCAGCCTGGCTCCCCTGCCCACCCGCCTCTCCTCCACCCCCCACCCCTCCCCGTTTGTCCTCGGGGAACTCAAAATTGTGCCATCTGCCCACGCCAAAAATAGGCCGGAGGGAGAAGCTGCAGCAAAATCAACTCATCGCGGGAGGACACCCGAGATGTCCCATCCCTCTGCCACCTGGCCACGCAGGGCAGTGGAGCACGGGGGGCAGCAAAGACACCCCCTACCCTCCTCGCCCAGAGAACCGGGTACATATTTCCCAGAGGCCGGGGACGCTGGCTGGAGCGGCCCGCGCTCTGGGGTCTGTGGACTTGCTTCATCTCCCTCCCGCCTCCCCATCAGGGTGCATTGTGGCCCACGTGGTGAGAAGCTACCAGTTCTGCTCCCCAGTGACCTGGTGCAGGAGGAGGGGTGTAGGCAGTGTCCACTGCTCCCCCCCCCCAGCCACGCCCCTCCTCGGTTTCCCAGGACTGAGGTAGCAGGGCCAGATGGCGAGTGGATCCTGAGGGTTAAATCCCCGCACGTGCATGGAAGCCCGGATGTCCAGGCGACACGTGTCTGCACACGGCTCCCCCCCCTCCCCGCCCCCATCCGCTGCAGAGTGCTGGCCTCTCTCCCGGGGCTGCCAATATCCAGGCAGTTAGTGCCCATCAGGAGGTGGCTCTCCTGATTTCGAAGCCTGGCCCCTCGCAGGAAGAGAGGGAACGGGGTGTGTTTTGGAATTCCGCTGGCAGAGAGCAGCTGTCGGATGCTGGGCATCATGTCCCTCTCTGGAACGTTCTCCGGGTCCCCAGCTCCCGTGGTCTGAGGTCTGCGGTCTGAGTCCGGCCGGGAGGGGAGGTGCAGCGTGTCACACCCGGGAGGCGGGGAATTCACAGGTTCCAGCATGACGGTGACCTGTGGCCACGGAATGAAGACAGTTGTCACCTTAACACGAGAGGGAGTCCCGGGCTCCAAGTCGGGGAAGGTCCTGTCTCTGGTCTCACTGACCGTCGGGAGCAAAGCTCGCCGATGGTCACGTTCTGGTTTCCCGGGAAAACGTGGGGAGCTCGCCGCGTGGGAGTGACCGCCCGCCTGCAGCTTTAAGAGGACAGAGAGCATCCGGAAATGCCTGCTCCCTAATTCAGGGTCCAGGGGCTGCCTCCCGGCTGCGAGCCTTCAGGTGGCCCCACACACGATGGTGCCGAGCGGAAGCTGGGCGAGCGTGGACCAGAAGCAGCCCCAGGCCCCTCAGCTTCCCCCCACCCCTCTGAGCAGAGGTGTCCTGCTGCTTCTGGTCCCCCCCGGTCTGGCGTCCCTTCCACTGGGTTCCCGACAGGTGTGTGCTCAGGTGGAGCGGTGGGCGTCTCCATCGCTGCAGGTGCCGGGTGAGCCAGAGGCGCCAGAGACCCAGCCTGAGGGCCCAGCCAGGCGGCCCTTCCCTGCCCCCCACCAGAGGGCCAGTGCCCCCCTCCCCCAGAGGGCAGGCAGCCCCTGGCACCCCACCCATCCCACCTGGGCACCAGGAGGTGACAGGCAGGGCCACGTTTGTAGTCGAACCAGTAATCCCTGACATGGAGGCTGTGCCGAGAGTTGAGTGGCAGTGGCTCAGGGTTCCGGGGTGGCCCGCCCTGTATGTGCCTCCACGTGGAAGCCGGAGGGGCTCTGAGGAAGTTGGGATGACGCCGAGGGGCGAGGGGCGGAGGCTGGAGCTACCGGGGAAGGCTGGCCCCCTGCAGCAGCGTACCCAGGGGGCACCTGCTCTCTGGGGGCTTTAAAGTTTTGGGGTGGATCCCTAACCGGATGCACGTGGCTCCACCCTGCACCCTGAGATTCAAGGGAAATCGTGGGGGTCCCCAGTCCCAGAGCTACGCCCCACCAGCTCTGACCCAGCGCCCGCCCGCAGAGCTCGCAGTAACGCGGCCTGGGAGAAGCTGCGTCCTGCGCCTCGCACGCAACCACCTCTGTCTTTTAGTTCTAGAGATTCTGGACGACTCCGCGCCGAAGACGCTGCACGTGGCCGTGGTCCTGTCCCTGGTGCTGAGCCTGTGCGCGGCGCTGCTGAGCGCGGGCTTTACCTTCTACAACAGCGTCAGCAACCCCTACCAGACCTTCCTGGGGCCCCTGGGGGTGTACACCTGGAGCGGCCTCAGCGGTGAGTACCGACCTCCCCCCCCCCCCCCACACACACACCGCCCGGGCAGGCCCAGGGCACCTCATCTGCTCCCAGGCGCCCCCTCGCCAGCCTCTGCTCCTCACAGTCAGCCGTGCAAATGCGGGGTGGCAAAGGGGAGGGGAAGGGAGGGCAGGGGCCAGGGGTTTATTTTTGCATATTCACAGCGTTTATCCAGTTAATACAAACAAGAGCCTGCATTAAACGCATCGGGTGAGAGGCAAGCAGGGGGGTGAGGAGGGCGTGTTAGGTGTGAAAACGGACGACACGGGCCAGGCTCTGCTTTTGAGCACCCCCTGTGAGGGTCAAACAGGCCACCCAGCCATTAAACACCCCCAGGCTCCTGCTAGGGGCTCCCTGCTCCAAATTAGGCTCTGTGTGTATGGACAGAAGAGCTCACGTGCACACCTGCACGCACACTGCCCCCACGTGCGACACGCAAGCAGATGTGCACACGTGCACGCTCAGGCGCTCCTCACCTCCACACCACAACGGCCGGCGTGGCTGAACTTGTGCCTGTGGGCGTGACGGTGCCACAGAGGGCGTCCCTCAGGGAGCCGGGGGCCAGCGCCTTCCCGTGGGCGGCCAGGCCGGGCGGGAGCCGGGGTTGTGGGCGGTTTATTTGCTCGCTGGGCGGGGGTGGGGCTGCTGCCTGCAGGGGGAGAGACCCAGCTGAGTCACACAGGTTTGCCACAGGGTTTGCCTCTCACTGTGGCGTCCAGGGCTCTGTGCCCCACCTCTGCCTGGAGGCGTGGCCCAGCGGGGGCCTCTGCCCAGAAGGTGCCAGCTTGTTAACCTGTGAACCCCAGCTGGTGCCTCTGATCGCAGGCCCCACCCCTCCAGCACAGGCAGGTGCTCTGGGGGCAGGTGCTCAGGGGGAAGGGGCTGGATGTCAAGGGTCAGGGGTCAGGGGCCAGGTGTCAGGGGGCAGGGGTAGGGTGTCAGGGGTCAGGGGCCTGGTGCTCTGGGTACAGGTATCAGGCAGCCTGGGGGAGGTGGTCTGGCCCTCCCTGCTTGCTGGCCTTTGCTGGCTGGTGGGGAAAACCACCCCGAGGTCAGTGGCATCGCTGGGCCCACACAGGGAGTGTCCGCTGCCCACGCTCACAGTGGGCCTCACATACCTCCCCACTCCAGGCCAGGGCTCCCAGCTATGTCTGTGATCACCCTGCACCTCCGTTCACAACCCAAAGGCCACCTCATCGGCAGGTGCGAGCAGCTGGCCCTCACTCTTGCTCAGGGCCCTGTGGAGGGCAGGGCACACTGGGCCAGGGCACACAGGACCCCCATGCGCCCAGGAGCGGGCTGGGTGGGCTCGGAGTGGCCAGTCAGGGGGCAGAGGCAGGGAGAGGGCCCAGGGCGGTCCACAGCCTCAGGCCTCAGAGCCCGGCCCTCGGCTCAGTGCGAGGGAGCCCGCTCCCCAGGCTGGCTGTTCCCGCCTCGCGGAGGCTCAGCTGACTGGGCAGCAGGAGAGTCCCGATGTCCGATGCCCAGTGCTTGGTGCTCCATGCGCGTCGGCGGCGAGGAAAACAAGGAAAAAGGGGCCCCCTTTCCCACCTCTTTCTCCCAACAAAGAGGGGTTTGACTGTCAAACCAGCATTCCGCCCGCATTCCTGCCCTGTCCCTGCCGGCCGGCCCGGACCCACAGCTGCGGGCGGTGCGAACAATGGGGGCATTGACCGCCGGAGGAGGAGGTTCGCGGCCGGAGGCCAGGGCCACTGCTGGCTCCCCCCACCCTCCTCGGAGCTCCCACAGCCCAAATCCCAGCTTCAGAGGAACCGGACTTTCTCCCGAGGAGCCTGGGGACCCAGTTCCTTCGCGTAGGTGTCCAGGCGGGGAGCTCGGTGGCACCTCAGGTTACCACCTCCGCCCGAGGGCTGTGCACACGGTGCTGTGGTGCAGGCCTCCGCCACCTGCCCGCAGGGACCAGGGGACGGGGCTGGGTTTGCACACACAGAGGGAACGGGTTTCTTTCCCCTGTTTTTAAACCACAGAGAGGACTCTGCTTCCAGAACAAATGGGCAGAAACAACCCCCTCCCCGCCGGCGCCCTCTGACCCCAGCCTGCCCTGTGCACCATGGAGGGTCTGTGCCCTCTGACCCCAGCCTGCCCTGTGCACCATGGAGGGTCTGTGCCCTCTGACCCCAGCCTGCCCTTTGCACCATGGAGGGTCTGTGCCCTCTGACCCCAGCCTGCCCTTTGCACCATGCGGGGCCTGTGCCCTCTGACCCCAGCCTGCCCTTTGCACCAGGCGAGGCCTGTGCCCCCTGACCCCAGCCTGCCCTTTGCACCACGCGGGGCCTGTGCCCTCTCACCCCAGCCTGCCCTTTGCACCAGGCAGGGCCTGTGCCCCCTGACCCCAGCCTGCCCTTTGTACCACCCGGCGCCTGTGCCCTCTGACCCCAGCCTGCCCTTTGCACCAGGCGGGGCCTGTGCCCTCTGACCCCAGCCTGCCCTTTGCACCAGGTGGGAACCATTGTGCAGGCTGAGAGAAGGTGGGAGCTGGGGAGAAGCAGCAGCTCCCCCACATTGGCTGCCCCCCCTCCGGGGACCCCCTAGAGCAGGAGTGGGCACTGTGGCAGCCGCAGGCAGGGAGCAGGCGGGTCACAGGCCACAAAGGGACAGGGAGGAGGGCAGGAGCCAGCGCCCCGGGCCTCCTGTCCCAGGACGGGGGCCGGGGAGGGGGGAGGGCACCCACGCCAGACACATGACTCGCCCCTCCGCCCCTCACTGCCTGGCTCACTCATGGGAGCTTCTGCCTGGAGTCCGGCTGAGACTGAGGTCTCTGCCCGTCACCTTCGCGCCTCGTCGGGGGTAACCGTGGTGCAGTCGGTAAATGCCCGCGGAGCGCACGGCGGCCCCGAAGGGAAAGGAGCCCCGAGCGGGGTCGCCCGCCTGCCCGCCCCTGACCCCTGTGCCTGCCCCTCCCCCCAGGGTCCCTGGCCCTCCTGGCGCTGGCGCTGTTCGCGGGGAATGTGCAGGGCAACGGCCTGTCGGAGGCGCTGGCCCGGACGCTGTACCCCCGCTACCCGCCGGCCGCGCGGCGGGGGACCGCCCACCGGTACGGCAGCCCCTTCTGGCTGCTGCTGCTCGTCCTGCTGCTCTGCGCGGCCACGGCCGCCGCCATCGGCTCCTTCCAGCGGGCACGGCGGCGGCGGCGGCAGGAGCAGCGGAGGCCCCTGGAGCAGGCGCCGCGGGACGGCATCCTCTTCTAGCGACGCCTCCCGGACACGGCCGCCCGCCGCCCGGCCACACCGCCACCTTGGCCACACCACAGCCCTGGCCACTCCGCCCTGGCCACACTGCCTGGCCACACCGCCCTGGCCACACCACCTGTCCACACCGCCCCGGCCACACCGCCCTGGCCACGCCGCCCTGGCCACACCACCGCCCTGGCCACTCCGCCCGGCCACTCCGCCGCCCTGGCCACTCCGCCCTGGCCACGCCGCCTGGCCACGCCGCCCTGGCCACTCCGCCTGGCCACACCGCCCGTGTGTGGCTTTCATCTCTCGGGACTCCGTGTTCCTCACACTCCTCGTCCCCTCTCCTGAGGGCGGGCCTCGGAAGGGGGCATCCTCCGGTCCACATGGGGTCAGAGCGGTGGGGTGGTGGCCAGGCGGAGGGCTGTCCCTGTCCACTGGCCGCGGTGATAAAGGCTTTTGTGGCCCCTTTCCTCGGAGGAGCTGGGAGCACGTCAGCACCTGCGTCGCACTCTGGCCAGGGTGGCGGCCAGGTGCTCTCATCCCCCTCCTGAAGGAAGACCCCCACGCACCGAGGAGGGACGCGGACTCGCCTTTCCCGACCCCACGTTGGAGGCAGAAGGAGATCCAGGGGCGAAGGACCCGGCCCCTGGGTGCTGCCAGGACAGACCCGGCGGGAGGCAGCAGCGCCAATACCCGTGTGGGGGTTCCCAGGTGGGAAAGAGGTTAGAAAGTGAAAATAAGGAGAAACAAGAGTCTTCACCCTGCAGCCTACAGGAGGCGCAATGTAAATATCTATGCTAATAAAAGGGGACTATGCTAATGAGACCAGGCGTCTTCCAGACATCCTTTCCGACGTCCTTCCAGACAGAGCCACAGTGGTGGCGGCGGGGGCCAAGGCAGAGGTGGTTAGGGGGGGTCAGGTTGGCAGGGGAGAGCAGTTAGGGTCGATCAGGTGGGTAGGCAGAGTGGTTAAGGGTGATCAGGCCAGCAGGGGAGAGCAGTTGGGGTGATCAGGCAGGCAGGCAGAGTGGTTAGGGGTGACCAGGCCAGCAGGGGAGAGCAGTTAGGGGCGATCAGGCAGGCAGGCAGAGTGGTTAGGGGTGACCAGGTGGGTAGGCAGGCAGATGAGCGGTTAGGAGCCAGTGGGCAGTTGGACATCCTGCGTGGTCAGGCCTAAACCGATAGTTGGACATCCTTTGAGGGGTCCCAGATTGGAGAGGGTGCAGGCTGGGCTGAGGGACCTTCCCCCGCCCCCCAATCCCATGCACAAATTTTGTGCACCAATTTGATTAGTTGCAGAGAGGAAGGAAGAGGGAGAGAGAGAGAGAAACCTCCATGATGAGAGGGAATCATGGGTCGGCTGCCTCCTGCACGCTCCCCCCACCCTGGGGACCCAGCCCACAACCCGGGCCTGTGCCCTGACTGGGGATCGAACCCTGACTTCCTGATTCATAGGTTAATGCTCAACCACGGAGCCACATAGGACAACGACAAATTCTTTTCTGAAATCCTTCTCATTTGTTGCTCACTTGTTTCTAAGTGACAGTCGGCAGACAGTGTTCTGTTGGTGTGGGTGTCCCGCCCGGTGACTCAGCATTTACACACCTACAAAGGGACCCCGCCTGTCCGCACCGCCTCCTCCCGGCCATGGCATCTGTCCCCTGACGCCCTTTCTAACCGGAACTTCCTCCTGTGAGTCCTCCCCGCCCCTCCTCCTCCCCCGCCCTTTCATTCCCTCTCCCTCCCCTCCAGCAACCCTCACTGTTCTGTGTGTCCCAGAGTCGGTTTCTGTTTCGTTTTAACAAACGACCGTGTCAACAAAGCCGGTCCTGCCTCAGCCTCCAGGCCTTCCCAAGAGGGGCGGATCTCAATGTCCAGCCTTGACCTCCTGAACCGCTCTGCCCGGCTGGCTCTCGGGACCTGCGGCCACTTCAATGGGGTGTCCCCCCAGGAAGTCACGCACGGGGAGGGGGTGTGTCTGCTTCTCTCGGGCAGCCCTGAATGCCCCACAGCGAGCCTTCACCCGATCTGGGGCAGAAGCTCGCACTCACGGGCTGATCCTAACTCCCCTTAACCCAGTGGTTCTCAACCTTCCTAAGGCCTCGAATCTGTAAGACAGCTCCTCATGTGGTGGTGACCCCCAACCATAAAATGATTTCCGTTGCTACTTCATCACTGTAATTTGCTACTGTTATGAATCATAATGTAAATATTTGTGTTTTTTGATGGTATTAGGTGACCCTGCTAGCTGTTTTCAACCCACAAGTTGAGAACCGCTGCCTTAACAGGTGATGGATGGGCTCAGGGCTGGGCGAGGTAGAGTCTCTCCTGCCGAAGGGACGGGCAGAGACAGATCTCCCGGCGTCTCCGAGAGGCACGTGGCCGGGCCGGCGACCGCCCAGGGCAGCGTGCGTGTCCACAGAGGCCGAGCAAAGTGTCGGGCGTACATCCCAGCCCTGGACTTGGGGCTCCGCGGGGCGTCCCCGGGCCCGTGGCATTTGGGGTTCCCCGGGTTTGCCGGATTCCTGAAGCGTTTGGTCATGGAATCATCCCCGTCCGGATTAAACATTGGGCCGTGCCGAAACCGGTGTGGCTCAGTGGATGGAGCATCGGCCTGTGGACTGAAGGGTCCCAGGTTCGATTCCGGTCAAGGGCACGTACCTTGGTGGCAGGCACATCCCTAGTGGAGGGCGTGCAGGAGGCGGCTGATCGATGTCTCTCTCTCATCGATGTTTCTGACTCTCTATCCCTCTCCCTTCCTCTCTGTAAAAATATATCAATAAAATATATTTAAAAACAAAAACAAAAATCATTGGGTCATGTCCACCAGATCCTGCCCATTGCCTGCTGCCCACTGCCCACTGCCCACTGCCTTTCTGGACCGGAGCTGGCAGCTCGTATAGAAGGCCCAGTGCGTGCAGTAGGGGGACTCCGTGTGCGAGGGCGGGCAGGCCGGAGTGTCACATGGCAAGGCACTCATGTGTCAGCAGATGGCAGCGAACCAACACCTATCCAGCACTGATCTCTATTCCAGACGCGCGCGGTGGGAGCCGGGAACCCAGCTCCGGGTGCGATAGCCACAGGGGTACGAGCAGCTGGACATACAGACGCCCAGTCCACCACAATGAGAGCAGAACCACGGGGTGCCGTGGGGCACCCCCAAGGAGACCCCGTGGTCCACAGGCCGCCGATCTAGCCCCGGAGACAAACTGAGCGGGGCCACCCCGCTCTTCTGATCTGTGAGCCACAGGGGTGCCCTGGACGGGAGTCCCAGCTCCGTCCTGTGGGCTGAGGCCCCCGAGTACCTTTCATCAACACCTCTGCTGGCCTCAGCCGGGCCCGGGCCGGCTCTCCATCTAGTGAGCCACCGTCCCACTCCCGCTGGGGCTGCTGGGGAGTCACCTGGCTGAGCCCTGGGTGGCAGCTGGAGGCCACACAGCCTGCCCCTTCCTATCTGACCTCCTTCCTCCCTGCTCCTCTCCCCTCTGGAGCTTCAGTGAGGGCGGCGCTGCCGCCTGGTGGGCAGTGTGGGAACTGCGCTTCTGGCCAGGCCCTGCAGGAATCATTTTATGTCCAGTATGTCCTCCCCTTTAGTTCCGGGGCTCGGCTTTGTGTCGGGGTGACGGCATTCCGTTCCCCTGGAGCACAGGCAGGGGAAGCCTCTGTGGATTTAGGGGGGACTCTGGGGCGGCCGGGACAGGGCCCTGGGGGAGCCTGCGCGGCCCAGGCCCCAGCGGCGGCACCTGCGGGCCGTTCCCACGCGCTGCCACCAGAGGGCAGTGCAAGCTCGCGGACAGGGAAGGACGGACCATCCCCTTGGCCTCCTCCAAGCGCCTGTTAACCCGGGTTTCTGGGAGCTCCTGAGCTCAGCGGGGCTCCTGCACAGAGGGTCCTGCCTCCCCCGCTTCCTGCGGGGCCGCGAAGGCCGGGACCTGTGGGTTCAGACCGTTGGGGGGGGTCCCGCATGAGGGCTGCCCATTGGGCCGCACCCCTTCTCCGGCTCCTCATTGGACCTCAGGGACTTTTGTGAGAGCCTCTGTGTGTGTGAGCCTGTGTGTGTGTGTGTGTGTGAGAGC